>APFE030081647.1:0-12209 GCA_000404065.3 Pinus taeda | reverse complement strand
TTCGTTAACTTGAAAATATGAAAAAGATTTTGCCTGTTATTTTTAAATTCGTACACATTGAATCATGAAACAAATTGAAGATATGTTTAGATTTTTCTTAATATACTTTTATGCGAGTAATGATTACCATTGGAGCATACACTGTTACAAATAAAATAGTTCACTTTTTTTATTTTAAACTTTTTGAAAAACATATTATATACATATATAAACACATGAGATGAAACAATTCAGAAAGACTTTTGGTTATAATTTTGCATTATTACTAATAAAAAGTTGAACTTTTAATTATTCTTTCATAATTTAATGAAAAATGAAATAATTATACTCTTCCTAAACATACATATACAAACAAACGCCGCAATGCATTCACTGAGTGGCCCCCACAAAGAGAAACGTGTAATGGTGTATAACATTAATTAAAAAGTCGTATATAACTCTAAAACTAATGCCCTAATTAAAATTTAATTAGGGCATTAAATTTAATGAACAGAGTTAAATTTAATGAACAGAATTGACATTAGTGTTAAACAATTAATCAGAATAATCAAAAGCATGCTGCTCACCTTCAGTGTATTGACGTGTCTGCGGCTTATTGACAACCACAACTCGCTTTCATGTAAGCTAGCATCATACTATACTAAAGGAGGGGATACCCACTCTCAAACAGGAAATTTTTTATTATACTTTTTAATATTAATATTTTAATTTTGTGAATATATTGACAACCACGACTCGCTTTCATGTAACCTAGCATCATACTATACTAAAGGAGGGCATACCCACTTAAATAAACTTAAATCCAATGAAAAGAGAATAAAAAGCAGCCCGGAACAAAATATAGATCCATGATAGAAGGTCAAGTTGCGTGCACTAGTTTGCCAGGCCTGAGAAGATACTTACGAGTCAGCATAATATAGGAGCGCAGCAGTGAAGAGCGTTGAGCTCATCTCGTGCGCTGCGACGGCGATGAAGATGCAACAATTAATGAGAAGCATGCTACTTACCTTCACTCTATTGACGTGTCTGCACCTCTCAGTGGGTCTACAGATATATTTTACAGCTGGTGTTTGGCATGGGGAGAGTTGTGGGAATAGCCAGTATACAAACGGTAGCCCCTTCCAGCTTCATCTAAACCATGTTCTGGAATCATTGGTGGCCAACGTCTCCATGACTGGATTCAATACCTCGAGTGTTGAGCCTGGGCAAAACAGCAATGATTCTGTTTATGGCCTTCTCCAGTGCAGGGGAGACTTAAATTCCTCTTTATGCCAACAGTGCGCGTCCACGATAAAAACACAACTGGTTCAGAATTGTAAAAACAGTACTTCTGGATTCCTTCAACTAGAAGGCTGCTTCTTACGTTACGACAATCATTCTTTTTACGATTATAGTCCTGAGGATATCCAGTCTTATGGTGTTCAATGCAACAACCAGTCCACTTCCCCGCCACAGCAACTCGCGTTTCATATTTCAGAGGTTCTTTCAAATATTACAGAAAGAGCCGTGGGGAGTCCCAAGCTTTATGCTGCACAAGTATTCGAAGAGTATAATTCGGCTGTGATCTACAGCTTAGCCCAGTGTTGGGGAGATCTGTCCCAAGCGAGTTGCAATTCTTGCTTATCTGTCGCTCTGAGAAATATAACAACGACATCTGCTCTACATGCATTAGGATGCAATCCCGGATCAAATGGAGGACGCTTCTATGCTATGGGCTGCCATTTGCGTTACGAGACCTATCAGTTTTTCTATCCTCCCACCTCCTCGCCGCCGCCTACATTACCCGGTATGTTCCGCCTCCATTCATCATTGATGAGTAGAGTAGTTTTGTACATTTTGGTGGGATTAAACACGCGCCCCAGTTTAATGCTCACACTTCGTGTGCAGATGGCCCTCATACTCCTATCCCCTCGCCACCGGCTGCATCATCTGGTATCACTCTTCACAGATTTTACAATAATAAGAATAAACTAGTTTTTTACATTTTGGTGGGATTAAACACGCGCCCCAGTTTAATGCTCACACTTCGTGTGCAGATGGCCCTCATACTCCTATCCCCTCGCCACCGGCTGCATCATCTGGTATCACTCTTCACAGATTTTACAATAATAAGAATAAACTAGTTTTTTACATTTTGGTGAAATTTTACATGGCCAATTTAATGGTGAGTATCCCTGTGAAAATTGGCAGAAGGCAGAAAACGTAATGTGCTTGCGATAACTCTGGGCGCAGTAGCCGGTTCGGTTGGATTAATTGCAGCCATCGGCATATCTCGTTTTCGCCGAAAACTTTGGGAACGGATTTCTCGAACCACAGGTTCCTAAATTGCTCAGTCATTCAATGTGGACCTTATTAGCTTCTATATGGTGAACTTTTCACCTATTTCATTAAGATAAATAGACATCTATAATTGTTCTGACAGGAGAAATTAGCTTATCGCCTCCTATGGCGAATCTGGAGCTCATTTTCAAATACGATACTCTAAGGCGGGCTACTTCCGATTTTAAAGCAGAAAACAAACTTGGTGAAGGAGGGTTTGGATCCGTCTTCAAGGTAAGGGCCTAAGATCATTGCCTTCCATTCAATTACATACTGCTGGGTAGCAGGTCCAGGTCAGTTTTTTCTTTTCTCTCAGCAAAAAGAAAAAACTTAATTTTACTATCAGAAATAAAGTTACATTCTTCAGATAGATGTCCAGTACGTATTCGTAGATCTGTCCAAAAATTGGTAAATGGCCATCCAAAAAACTGTTACAGGAATAGATATGCAGGTCAACTGTGTAATCTATCCCCTTGCTGAGACAAATAAATAGAATCACATATAAACATGCTGAGACAAATAAATGTTGTTTTAATCTGATTTATGTGTATGCATTTAAAAAGTCCATAGCAAAAAGTCTAAACATCTGATGCATCTGGTACAGAGTAAAAATAATTTTGAATTTCTTTGATCTTCAGGGGGTTCTACCAGATGGCAGAGAGGTTGCAATTAAACGGCTGAATATAGGTTCAAGGCAAGGAGACAATGAATTTCTGAATGAGGCAAATCTCATCACTCGTGTTCAGCACAGGAATCTAGTGAGATTGCTTGGTTGCTCTGTTGAAAGATCAGAAAGGCTGCTAGTTTACGAATACCTCCACAACAGTATCCTCGACAAGATTATATTCGGTCTGTTTTCGCTTGCTCTTTAACTGCTCATTCTCAGCATGAATCCTGGAACCTAGTTTGTGCACGTAGCTTGCTAATTCATTTACTGTCCGTGATGCAATAATTGTAGATACAATAAAACGCCATTTACTTAATTGGAGAGAGAGGTATGATATAATAGTCGGAACTGCACGTGGGCTTGCCTATCTTCACGAGGAGTCTGAGATTCGAATCATCCACAGAGATATCAAAGCCAGCAATATCTTACTGGACGATAAATACCGACCCAACCCAAAATAGCAGACTTTGGGTTAGCCAAACTATTTGGAGAAGATGAAAGCCACGTTAGCACTAGAGTTGCAGGAACTCGGTAAGACTTCTCCCTTCAGTTCAATCTCTTGATCTTCCAAACTTTATTTAATAAATTAGAGGATCTGAACCTATTACAACTCATATGTATTACAAAGGATCATATAATTTTAAGACAATTAAGATATGGAGATTTGATTGTACTTAACATTGCACAGTGGTTACATTGCGCCTGAGTCCTTACGCGGACAGTTGATAGAGAAAGCAGACGTATTCAGCTTTGGAGTGCTTGTTCTCGAGATTATCAGCGGAAGAAAGAACCATAGTTTGCTTCAACACATGGAGTTTCTCATCGAAACTGTATGGCTCTTGTACTGGATCTCATTTTTGAAGTAGAAATTTTCTAAAAATGTCCATGGAATTATGATTTCTTGGTAGCTAATGTTTTTATATTTTGTCGACATTGGTCAATTACTAGACATGGAGACTGTATAACGCAGAGAGAGCATTAGAAGTTATGGATCCGACATTGGAGGGCAGTTACTCAGGGGAAGAAGGGCTTAGAGTGATTAAAATTGGTCTTCTGTGCACTCAAGCAGCCGCAACGTTGAGGCCTTCAATGTCGCAGGCAGTGTCGATGCTGACAGGTGAGCAACAGCATATTCCTTTGCCCACAAGGCCTGCTTTCGTAGATGAGCAGAGTGTACTGGCCGCACCCGACCAAGCGGAAGGTGCTACAGCTACAGTTACAGACACCACATCTTCTCATGTCCACTCCGCAGGTGGTAATCTCTCATTAACGACTATGGAGCCAAGGTGAAAATAAGGCGACAGCTTGTTATTATGTTTATCTCCATTGATGTAAATAAGGCGGCATTTACACTGCTCACGCGTAAATGTGATATTGGCTTTGACACAGTTAAGCAAGTCAAACACCCTATTTGGTTTCATAGATCCATTATGATGACATAGAAAGTAAAAGATTTGTTAAAATAATATTAAAGTAATATTAACCGATTTTCGATATTTTTATCGATTTCGAAATAATTTAGATTCTTATAAATTCAATATTAAGAAATAATATGGGGTTATTTCAAAATATTTTAAATTTGTAAAATAATGTATGGTTTATAATAATATTGAATTAAATTTTTTTTTCTTTTTTACGGTTTTGAAATCATTTAAATTTTTAAGATATTGTAAAATAATTTTGAACTTTTTTTTTTTATGCATTGTAATTTTCTGTTATATTATTCTTAGTTTGTATGGAAAGTTTTATTTGGCAATTGTGGATTTAAAAGGGTTTTCCAGGATTTGAAGAGATACATACATGATTTGAGAAAGGTTGTGACACTTTTCACATTATATCTATCATACTTTTAGAGTTGTTTTAAATGATTGTTCATTCTTGACATATTTTACTAATAGAGATATCTTCTTTTATTTTTTATACTTATTTCACTCAAATCATTATCTATATAGTGAAGATAAAGTTTAATTTTAAAGCTAAAATTCTCTTCATGACAAGTCGAGATTTGTAAATATTCTGTTTTAGATAGCTATTTGAATGTTCTAAATATTGTGACCTGGATGGAAATTCAATTTTTTTTAGTTTTTCAATATAATTATAGAGATTGAGGAGATTTGGTTATATATTCCTAAGCGGAAATTTCTATCGACGAAGCTTCTAGGGCTTCCGTTGGAGCTTTGGTTCAAGATAAACATTGAGGAGATTGCAAATAAGATTAGTAGTTTTTTGGGTTTCCTAGGAGCTCTAGATAAAAGGGTTGTCTAGGTCCTATTGGAATTTGAATTCATAGGGGGCCTTTCGACTACGTTGGATATCATTTGGGGGTCGTTTTCTTTCCAACAACAGGTTAACTATTGGGGTGTTCCCTTTAGGTGCCTGGGTTGTCATGCCACAAGACACTTGATTGTAGAATGCCCAATGTTTTTTTGGGGCATTGGGTCTTGGAAGGGCCAAGATTGGCATCTTCACGGATGGCGAAATATCGAGACACATCCTTTGAAGGTGATTTGGTCCTTTGGTCTCGAATTACAGACCAATCGACCACACTAGAGGATTCAATATTCCTTTTAATTCTTTTGTGACATCAATTAAGTAAGTACAAACTACTATTTTGGCTCCTTTAGTGCATGGACAAGGTGGGTCTATGGGCCAAGCTCATTTACAGGCCTCCTTATCGTCAGAAGCCACATTAAGAAAAATTCTAGTGTCCCACTCACCTACTTACATGACCAAGGAGAATGTAGTTGATAAGTTTTGTTCCCCAAGGGATGCATGTTCCTCGCCCCATCGTTTTGGGACTTACCGAGGGAATTCCTCCTCACCTTTATATAAGGATACAGATTTGGGAATGTTGGCCCAAGAGGGGGCTCTTGGCCTTGAGCCGTTGAACATTAAGAAGGGTTTTTTTAGGAACAAGAGTTGATTATCAACCCTGAATCGAGGAAGAATGTGATAGTTCAGAAGAAGTGGGGTATTAAATATAAGAAAGTTTCCTCCTGCGTGGGGTTTTATTCAGATCTAAATGTTTATTTTTCAGAGGCTTTGGAGGAGCCCAATATCCCCCCATTGATCCAGGTTTCTCTAACAATGATATTGGTACTATGGAGGTCTCTATATCTCTGGTCATTAGAGTGGATATATTTGCATATGCCCCGCCTTAATGATAGTGATCTCTATGAATGTGAGGGGCTTGGGGTTAAGCCATAAAAGGAGATCTCTATTCAACATTATTAAACTTAAGTAGCCCTTTGTCATTCTTTTTCTAGAAACAATGATTGATAAAACAAAAGTTATGGACCATTTAATCAAAATTTGTCCTACCTGGGAGATATATGCGATGTGTTCCTTGGGCCCCTCAATGAGGGGGGGGAGAGGGGGGTTAGGAGCCATGTGGGATCCCCAATTCTTTTCGTTTAAAGCATATAAATCAATTGTCAGGATACTTTTTCCATGCTATATGTGGGGTTTTAGACATCAACTTCATATTGTCAATACATATGTTTTCTACTCTAATCAGAAGACATTTTGGGACTGAATTTATGTGAGTGGGCTTTTGGGCCTAAATTCTCTTATATTGGCTCGAGATTTGAACTTGATAATGACAGATGAGGAGGTTTCAAGCTAGAAAGGAAAACTAGATCCTTTAGAAAGTTAGTTCAAGGATTTATTTAATCATAACTTTCTTATGGATATTGTCCCCTTGTTCCCTATGCCCGATGTGGAGGAACGGGCGGTCTGGGCTAGAGGGAATTTCCAAAAGGCTGGACCAGTTTCTCGTACACGCATTTGAATGATAGAATGATCCAACTCCAATCTTGGATATACTTCGTTGACATTTATGACCGTCATGCAATCTTCCTTGAATGGATAGGGAAAATTAGTTTGCAAGCTCTCCCTTTTAAGTTCAATCACATGTGGTTATAGGAGAAGGAATTTGATGATATTATCAGAGCCTCCTAGCTCACTCCATTAGAGCCACCCCATTTTCCAAAAATGGTGGTGGTCCTTCACAAGCTGAGAAGGTTGAAGGTAGAGGTAGAGTTGTGGGTTTGTAGGTAGAAAAAGTAACTTATCAAGGACTTGAGTGACACTGATAGGGAGGATGTGGTCTTGAATGACCCCACATGCCCAAACTTCTTCATTGAATCTATAAATAAGTTTCTCCTTAATATAGTGACTAGGAGAAGAGGAAGAATGGAGATTGAAAAGTAGGGCTACTTGGGTGGTGAAAGGGGTCAAGAATACACATTAATTTCACAACCTATCCTCTAAAAGGAAGAAGAAAAATACCATATAGAACATTAGAGATGGGGAGAATAATGTCTTGGCTTAGAAGAAGGATATAAACAAAGAGGCAGTTCATTACTTCTGTAGTTAGTTTAGGGAAAAGGATGGAATAAAAAACTATAATCAGTTGGAATTCACTAACCTCTTCCCCTACATGGTGGATGCAGAGACTAATGTAGAGTTGTCAAGGCTAATATCAATGGAGGAGCTACAGGAGGTAATGAAATCCTTAACTCATGACAAAATCCCTGGCTGGGATGGTTGGTTGGTAAAATTTTTCTTACACTTCAAAGACCTAATGGGACTGGATATACTGGACATGGTTAAAGAATCATGACTTCTAGGCTCCATTCCAACTTTTATTAATGACACTTCCACTGCTCTAATTCCCAAAAATACTAGTCCTTCATCCTTTATAGATTTTAAACCTATATCCTTATGCAATTCTATGTATAAGATTGTTTCCAAATTAATTTCTAATCAAGTAAAAAATACTGATTACATGGGAGCAGTTTGTTTTTTATCTAGTCGAAAAATTCAAGACATCGTGCCCATTTCCCACGAATGCATCCACTCAACCAAATTACGCAAGTTGGAGGCATGTCTAGTGAGAATTGATTTGACCAATGCTTTATGATTGTGTCGACTGGGAATTCCTTAATTTTATATTGCACAAAATCAGGTTTGCTCGCATGCTCATAAACTAGATTATGGAATGTATTTCTTCAGTGAATGGTTGTTCTCATTAATGGGATTCCAACCGATTTATTCAAGGTCATAAGGGGTCTTCGACAGGGATGTGTGTTATCGGCATTCCTATTTATATTGGTCATAAATGGATTAATTAGAGATATCAGAGAAGCCAGAGCAATGGGGATGATTGTTAGTTGCAGTCACAATATACACTAACATTTCGCACCTCATGTTTGTTGATGATGTCCTCTTTACTAGGGAAACCAATATATAGGAATGGATGAATTTTCACTATATTCTCACTAGATTTAGGGATGCGTCAGGGCTCATAATGAACAAAGAAAAATTAAAATTTATTACTAAGAGATTGGAAGCGGAGGCTATAGGGGAGATTTCCAATCTATTTAAAGTTAAAGTGAGTAGGTTGGCACGTAGTTTGAGGTATTTGGGATTTCTATTAAAGCCAAACAAGTACAAGTGTCAGGACTAGAACTGATTAATTAAAATGTTTGAAAAAAAAATAACACTTTGAGATCATAAGTGGATGACCCTCGGAGGAAGACTAATCATGGTCAAAGCTATCATATAGGGTATTTCAGTTTATTGGATGCACCTTTCTAAACTATCCAAAGCAATCATCAAAAACATAGATGTGATAATCATTAATTTCGTTTGGGGTGGAGCATGAAAGAAAAATATAATTCATTTAGTTTAGCTATATGTTATCTCTTGGAATGAGGTCAATGGGGGATAGGGCATTATAGCGACAAAAATATTTAATATGGCTCTACTTGCTAAAAAAATTGGCAAGCATTCAATGGGGTAGGTTTATTGGAACATTTTGTTAGTGATAAATATCACAATAATGTTAGCCTTGAGACATGGATCAATGAATGAGCTCACGAAGAAAGAAGCCATTATATGTATAGAGAAGTTTGATGCAGGCTAAGTAGTGGCTTGTGGGAAACCTGTGTTGGTAGTTCGACACGGATGACAAGATTATAGTTGGCCTAGTTTCCATTAAGATATGGAAGGCTCACATTTACTCTCTGCTCCTATTATCAACTGCTTAAATCCATTGGGCATCCATACACTTATCCACCTTGCAAGCCATAGATAGTCCACATATCCTATCCTAATTTGTTCGAACTCTAAAGACATTGGGCTCCTGGAGGTTTTTGCAATAGAGTGGGATCGATATCGATTTAGGATCAGTCATGCAAGTATTATGTTAATTGACAAGGAAAATATAATGACATGGGAAGGGTGTGAAAATGTTATAAAAATTATGGTTAAGAAAGATCTTCTTACATAACATAGGGGAATAGGCTTTCGAATTCTATCTCATGACTATCACAAGCATGGCGATGGGAGGTCCCTTTAAAATTGAAGTGTTTTTGTGGTTGGTCTACCATAATTGGGTACTCATGTGGGAGAACCTTACAAGAAGGTGTTTTTCGGGTCCTGACATATGTTATCTATGTGGTGGGGTGATGGAAGAGGTGGTTCATCTTTTCCTCACATGTACATTTATGACGGCTACATAAAAAGAGGTATTAATGTTACTGAAGATACAAGTAGATGTGGACTACTCTTCCATGGGTTGCAAGATGCATTACGAGATTTATAACTTTTTATCAACTCCGCCTCCATCATCTGGTATGTTCCTTCACATAATTTACATTCTACAATGATGAGTATACTAGTTTTGTACATTTTGATGAAATTAAACATGCCAAATGTAATGCTAACACTTTGTAAGTAGACGAAACTCATACTCCTACCCCCTTGACACCAACTCCATCATATGGTATCATCCTTCACATATTTTACAATGATAAGAATAAACTAGTTTTGTACATTTTGGTAAAATTTACCATGGCCAATCTAATGATGAGGCTTTGTGAGAAAATTGGCAGAAGAAAAAAAATGTAATGTGCTTGGGATAACTCTAGGCACCGTGGCTTCTTTAGTTGGGTTAATTGCAACCGTATGCCTCTTTCGTTTTCGCCCAAAACAAATTTCTCAAACCAGAGGTTCCGAAATTACTCAATCATTCAGTGTGCACCTTATTATCTTGTATGTGGTGAACTCTTTTCCTATTTCCTTACGTAATTTATTTCACATATGAGGAAGGGGAAGTTACCTTGTCACCTCCTATGTCGAATTTAGAACTCACTTTTCAAATATGATACTATAAGGAAGGCTACCTTCAATTTTAAAGCAGAAAACAAACTTGGTGAACAAGGGTTTGGATCCATCTTCAATTTAAGAACCTAGGATCATTTCCTTCCACTGAATTACATACTAGTAGGTAGCAAGCCCAACTTAGTTATAATGGAGAACAAATAATTTTGAATTTCATTGATCTTCAGGGGGTTCTACTTGACAGTAGAGAGGTTTCTGTTAAGTGTAGAATATAAGTTCAACTCAAGGAGACAATGAATTTCTAAATGAGGCAAATCTCATCACTCATGTTTAGCACTAGAATCTACTAAGATTTCTTTATTTCTCTATTGAAATATCAAAAAGGCTGCTATTTTATGAATACCTCCACAACAGTAGTCTCGAGAAGATTATATTCGGTTTGTTGTTGCTTGTTATTTAAATTATTGATATTTTCTTGAATCCCAGAATTGTTCGAGTTTGTGCACATAGATTCCTAAGTTTTAGATTCAACTATTTACTATTTGTGATGCAATATATGTATATACAACAAAACACCATTTACTTAATTGGAGAGAGAAGTATGAAATCATAGTTGGGACTCCATGTGGGCTTGCTTATCTTCACGAGCAGTCTGAGATTTGAATCATCCACAGAGGTATAAAAGTAAGCAATATTATACTAGACAATAAATACTAACCCAAAATAGTAGACTTTGGCTTAGCCAAACTATTTGCAAAAGATGAAAGCCACGTTAACACCAGAGTTGCAGGAACTTTGTAACAATTCTCCCTATAGTTCAATCTCTTAATGTTCCAAACTTTATTCGATAAATTGTAGGATATGAACCTATTACAACTCATATATATGAGAAAGGATCATATAAATTTAATATGGTTAAGAGATGGAGATTTGATTGTGCAGTGTTACATTGTGCCTAAGTACACCTTACGTGGACAATTGACATAGAAATAAGATCTATTCAGCTTTGGAGTGCTTTTACTCGAGATTATCAATGGAAGAAAGAAGTACAACAATATCTCTCAACACAGGGAGTTTCTAATTGAAGTTGTATGGCACATGTGGAACTCATCTTTAAAGTAGAATTTTCTAAAATGTCCAAAAACTATGATTCCTTGCTAACTAATTTTTTATGGTTTTGTTGATATTGGTTATTACTAAGCGTGGAGACGATATAACAAAGATAGAGGAATAGAAGTTTATGAATGCCACATTGGAGGGTAGTTGCTCATGGGAAGAAGGGATTAGAGTGATTAAAATTGGTCTTCTATGCACTCAAGTAGGTGCAACATTGAGGCCTTCAATGTCACAGGTGGTGTCCATCCTGACAGGTGGGGAAGAACATATTCCTCCACCCACAAGGTCTACTTTCATAAATGAGCAGAGTGTATTAACCACTTCGGACCAAGTTGAACATCTAAAAACTAATCTTGTGTGATACCCTAACGACACATCAAGCAATAATTGATCATTGGAAGTAGCTACTTATAGGATTCCATTTAATGTCCACTCTGTAGGTGGTAATATTTCATTAAGCATTGTGGAGCCAAGGTGAAAGTAAGGCGATGCTTTGTTATTACATTTATCCCCATTGATTATAATAAGGGTGTATTTACAATGATCCTGCGTGATAATGTGTTACTGGGTTTGACATAATCAAGCATGTCAAACACTCTATTTGGTTTCATAGATTATGACGAGTTTGATAGTTTCATGATATATTGGTTAATTCTGAGATGTGATGTTTGACTATCTAGGATTAGGGGTTGATTCTCTTTATTCTATCTCCTGTATGTGTTTTATTTTTTACAATTTCAAAGGTAGTTCATAAGCTAAATATATCAAAAATTTCAAAAATTTTACTAATTTTAAAATAATTAAATTTTAAAATATTAAGAAATAATTTTGGGTTATTCCAAAATATTTTGAATTAAATTATAATTTATAAAGTAATGGTTAAAATAATACTGAGTTAGTCTGCCTAAGGTAGCTCAAGTGGCGATGGCTGTGGAATGAAGTCTCACTGAACCAGAGATCTTGGGTTGGAATCTTGTGC
>APFE030081639.1:2989-14703 GCA_000404065.3 Pinus taeda | reverse complement strand
GTGTCAGGGTGGGAATATCTCACTTCATTTTCACTTGCCTCCGTGGGTTCGGGTGATCCTATTTGACCTCTCTTTTTCTCATTGCCTCGTCACCATGACCTCTGATCTATTGATGTCAAATACTGCCAACTCCACTGTCGTGCCGCCGATATGTTCAAAGAGAAGTTGACCTCTGAAAGAAACCGCCCCCACTTGATAGTTCATAAGTCTCATTTCACAACATTGTATCTTCCCGTCTCGCGTTGATGATGTGGGAAACATTATGGCCGGCCTTCGACAAAGATCACTTCCTATCGACTTCAGCTCATTATCTAGGAAATTGGCCTAGAGACTCCCTTCCGGTACCTTGGAGCCTGCATGCCTCAATGGCAGGTTCTTCGTATTCGACGCGAGGTTTTCATCACTGGCCTCCAATCGGATAACTCTGCGGGTGTTCGACGTCGGCTCATGCATTCACACGCCGTAGAATGCACCTGTAGTACCTTGAGGACCATTGTAATTATTGGTGGTACCTCTCGCGTCTGTTAACAGTTTTCATTATTGACTGGTTATCAGACGATTTCCATGCATGTTCGACTTCAGCTTACATGTTCACATGCTTAGGACTTGTACTTGTGTTCGGGTCGAGGTGGAGCACAAGACCCTGGATTGTGTCTGTTGTAATCCAGGCGTGATTTTGATACATGACTCTTTCACTGGATGGCTACGACCATACCTGAGTCTATTCATCGATCCCAAATAGATGGCTGCGTCCATACTACGGATCTTGATTATTATGTACTCTGTCAATGGATGGCTGCGCCCATACCACATATATCATGTATTTGAACTATCATACTCTATCTCTCCATGTAGATTCTCGGCGAGAGTTGGATATGATCTTGTAAAGCACTTCACCTCTCTCTCTCTCGAGGCTCATGCTTTAGGGGGCATCTGTTACACAGTAATTTGTCACCGTTGGTCACCGTCCTTGTTACCCCCCGCTGGCACACATTGGAGGACACATTTACGGACCTGTGACCAGTGACACAACTTGAAAAACACTTGCATTGAGGTCTCCTAAGTATGAACTTCAATATCCCTGAAGACACCCTTTGAAGATTAACCTTGGAAAATACCCTTTTTCATTAGCACGGGTCCACAGTGTCCGACCCACGCCAATGGCTCAGTTTCTACAAAGAGGGCGTGCCCATAGACGCGTTGTCACAGAACAAAGCCCGCGCCACACAAAATTAGTCATGATTTTTGGCCAACGCACACTGAAATGTTTTTTCCTCCATTACTCATGCAGTTCCCTGAGGAAAAATCCCATCGATACGATCGAGTGTCGTCTTTTTCATCCATGACAACTCAGTCCAAAGGCTATTCTGGGACAATGCCAAATCTTCGATAGGTGTCCGGATACGATGAATTCTTCCACCTCTTCCATCCATAAAAGCCTGTCACCTCACATTGAACAGGCTAAAGTGCTAATGATAGTGTCAGAGTGTTGAGGCTGAATTGATAGTGAGAGCTGAAAGAGAGGTTATGCTGCTGGATTGTTGAGAGAGGAAGTGACTTTGCAAGACATGTTGGACTGCTGACCCAATTGGAGGAGATTTGCAGCGTCAAGCCTTAATTGGTTGTAATTCTTCTCTTTTTTCTATTGAATAATAAGCGACTGTTATTATGGTTCCATTCACATGTTCTTCTGGTAATATTTGAATTATATCCTGCTTGACTGATATATAATTGTATGATATTGGATTTTACGCTTGTTTTTGGATTTTCTTCATTTGTGCAGGTGTCCATGCGCGGAGCGCAAGGATAGTGACTGGCCAAAGCTAAAGGACAGGAGCGACACTTCTCCCACAGCAAATAGCGTTGGATCCCAGGTTGGTCTTTCTAATCGACTTTTAAATTGTGCAATTAGGAACTTGCATGCAGCGTGTATGATTGTTGCTAGACCCCTGTGGGGCTAGTGGGATCGCCTCTATCCGCAGAGGGGATTTACCTCCGCAACAGGCATTAAGGGCAAGTTTCTAATAATCCACTACCCGATTTTGTAAAAAAAAAGGTAATGTGACAAAATAGTGTTACAAAATAGTAAAACATAAAACAAACAAACTATGTAGTAATAATATGAATTAAAATTATTAATATAGTGATAACATGAATTAAATAACGATAATGATTAGTATAATAGTGTAAAAAAATAGTGTTACAAGATAGTAAAACATAAAGCATAAAACAAAAAAACAATATAGTAATAACATGAATTAATAATTATAATGATTAGCATAATAGTGTTACAATATAGTAACACATAAAACATAAAACAAACAAACAATATAGTAATAACATGAATTAAAATTATGAATATAATAATAACATGAATTAAGTAATGATAATGATTAATATAATAGTGTTACAGAATAGCGTTACAAAATAGTGTTACAATATAGTAAAACATAAAACATAAAACAAACAAACAATATAGTAATAACATGAATTAAAATTATTAATATAGTTATAACATGAATTAAAGAATGATAATGATTAGTATAATAGTGTTACAAAATAGTAAAACATAAAACATAAAACAACCAAACGATATAGTAATAACATGAATTAAATAATGATAATCATTAGTATAACAGTGTTACAAACTACTGTTACAATATAGTAAAACATAAAACATAAAACAAACAAACAATATAGCGATACCATGAATTAAATTTTTATTTTTTTTTGTAAGCTGAGTAGATCCTTTTCTATTAACATAAAACAGTATTTACAGAAATCATGGTGGTCTCACCCCGCCCCAGAGGGAAACCGGGTATCTTGACCACGCAAAGTTTTCACAACAAAGCAAAAATTAAATTATCCGGCTGTTCAAACCATACTTCATGTCCAGAAACTGTTTCTATTTCCATACTATTGCCTATATCCTGCTTTCAATAGATAAAAACAGTTACAAAATTCATGCCTATAGCAAAACAAAAAACGGGACAGGTCTCAAAAACAGTAAAGTAAGCTTTTGATCACTACTTATCAGGCTCAGCTTGCTGGACTTTTTCCTTTTTCACCAACACTCTGCTTTCCACAAGCTGTTGCTGCAGATCTTCCAGTACTTTTTCTTGCAGAAGCATGGTTATAACTATGTCCTTCAATTCCTTTTTCACATTGGGGAGATTCTGAACCATCTCTGCCATCTCTTTGGCTACCTGCTCTAAGGCTTTTGCCATAAGCCTTTTCATGACCCAATACAAGTGGAGGGACTGCTTGTAGAGGGTCATTCTCCCTCTGGTGTGGCCAGGATCAGGCATAGTAGCAATCCAATCATCCATCTCTTCTTCAGATTGAGCTTGGATTGCTTCTTCTTCCCAATGCTCCATAATCCTTCTGATCTTGGGGTTAGAATGCTCCCTATATTCTTGCTCAGCAATTCTAATTCTGTCTGCAATTGTTTGTCTTGTCCACCGTCCACCGTTTCCTTCATCCGGCTCAGATTCCGCCTCCGGGGTTGGGCTGCATTGCCGCCCCCTCCTACCTCTTCTCACCGCCGGGTCCTTTCTTCGGCGTCCACCACGACCCCTTCGGCCTCTGCCTCCTCTGCCTCTGCCGCGCGGGCCTCCCCTTCCTCTTCCTGTGGAGCGACTTGAGCCTTCCTCTGCATCCTCGCTATCCTCCTTCGGTAATATTTTCCAGCGCATTTTCCATTCCTCCTCTTCCTGAATTCCCTGCCTCTCCTCGCTGTCCTCCTCAGATATCTCTAGAAACTGTACTTTCTGCTTTCCTGCATCCTCCATTTTTCATTTTCCCTTCATGTCAGCTGCGGGATTGCGCTGGTCTTCAGGCCCTCCCCTGCGCGTCCCTCGTCTCACGCTCCCACTTCCTTCCATCTCCATTAGCCTCCTTCTCTTGTAATCTACGCCGCCCTCTTTCCTTACTCTATCCTCCAGACTGCACCAGCTCTCAGGGTATCTGCCAGCAGGTGTCTTGAAATCCTTATAACATATATCACATCGCCTTCCTTCGTGCTTTGAATGCGTCTGATCTTTGTTATCATTACCGGAGCTGTCGTTGCATATAATCCTGAGACCCGCAGCATGATGGAATAGCCACCTCGCCGCCCTTCTGTCCTGTCCATTATACAGACCACCTGCTCTACTGAAATGATGATCTACACCCCTCTGCCAGCCGCTCCACTTACCTATTGCACTCATGCCTTGATCGCCTTCGACAGTGACCGGCTTCGTGCGCCACCGAGACCTCATAGTCCTCTTTTCCAGCTCATCCAGCCCGATCGGGCGATCAGTTTCCTCCTGTAGAAAGCTTGGATGCTTCTTCATGATCCTGGTGTAAAATTGTTTTAAGGCCGTCCCAGCTATGATCCCTCTCCAAAGAAGACCACCTTCTATCCAGTTTACTGCCTGCTTCCTTGCTACCCCAGTTTGCGAGGTAATCCGCCGCTTTGTTCCCATCACGTCGGATATGATTGATGATTTTATAATCAATCTTGTTTAGCAATCCCTCAATTTCTTTGATGATGGCTGTTGTCCTCCAAATTTTAGCGGCTCTGTCCCACCTCTGCCCATCCTTGAGTTTCCGCAGCATTTCTATCGTGAGTTGTGAGTCCCCTTCAATTTCCAGGTTCAGGTACCTATTTCGAACAGCTATACTCAGGCCTTCATGAACAGCCCAAAGTTCAGCTTCATTGTTTGTCATCTCTCCTCCCCATTCAGCAAAAACCCATCTGGTTTTCCTTGTTCCATCCCGGAAGATACCTCCAAGACCTGCCAGACCTGGGTTACCCTTCGAAGCTCCATCGAAATTTAGTTTAATGGAGTGGATCCCGGGGTAGATAAAACGATTTGGAATTTGAACCTGCGGCTTTCTTTGTTTCTCTTTTCTTGGATAGATCAGACTGAATTCTATGTTTAGTAATGAGGCTATTCTTCCTTCCTGTTGGTCCATCTTCCAATCTTCCTCATCCCAGCTGTCGGAAAGCATAGTCTCCCTGATTGCTTTACTTATCTCTTCCCAGACCTTTTCTGACCTACTGTTTTGCCCCCTAAAAATTATTTTATTGCGTTCCTTCCATATGAACCAGATTACAAAGCCAACTTCTATGCTCCATATTCATCTGACCACTTTACTTTGGAACTGTCCTGTTCCCCATTGTCCTATGGTCAACCGAATGTTTGTCTGGTCTCTCATTGTTCTGCCAAAAAAACCTCTGATCTTTTCCCAAATGTTTTCTGTGAAAGGACACGTATTTAGAAGATGTTCTTGATTCTCTGCGTCTCTATTACATAGGCTACATCTTGACGGGCCTTGAAAACCTCTCTTTACAGTTTTATCCCATGTTAAAATCTTTCCTTTGCTGACCAGCCAGGCAAAGATTGTAACTTTTGGCCACCATTTCCCATCCCATAACTTCTTCCAATTTTGATCTTCTTCCTCCTGATTCTGCCTTGTAGTCAGGAAGTAGGCTTCCTTTACTGTGAAAGACCCTCTCATTGTTTTGCCCCATCTGAGGATGTCCTCGCCAGTCCTGTTTCGTATTTTTCTGAGATCCATTTCTCTGAGGTAATCTTCCTCTATTTCCCTATTTATGTTATCAATCCATTCTCCCGGCTTTTTCCACTTTCTCCAAATTTCCATGTTCTCTTCTTCCATCCAGTAGTCCTTTACCTTATTCATCCCTAGCCTCTGAGCTCTCTGTTGCAATTCTTGAAGGGTTTGTATTTCATTCATCTTTCTTTTTTGCTGCCATCCTTCTTCCCAAAAATTAGCTTTCTCTCCCCCCCGAATCTCCCAGAAAGCATGCTGCTCAATCAAATCTCTGTTATGGCTGGCCAGGTTCCAAATTGATGACCCGTTTGGGGTGTTTTGGATTCTCAGTTTTTCCTCTATTTGCTCCGGCATGTTATATTTGTATTCCCAAATCTTCTTCCATACATTTGTCCCTCCTTGCAGCCACCTCCACCATAATTTAGCTCCAAGAACCTTATTTAAAGTTTCCGGATCCCTCACTCCCAAACCTCCTTCTTCCTTCCTTTGGATCAGATTTGTCTAAGAAACAAGGGCCCATTTCTTCTGTTGATCTGGTCCTCCCCATATGAACTTTCCAAAAATCTCCCTCAGTTTTGCACAAACGCCTTTCAAAGAAGCTCTTATGGATAGGGTATATACTGGAATTGATTGGAGAACTGCCTTTAGAAGGACTATGCGACTGGCGATGTTCAGAGATCGGAACGCCCAGTTTGATAACCTCCTCTTTATTTTGTCAATGACCTCCTGCCAATTCTTCATGCGTGTTGGGTGGATGTCCAGTTGATTGCCTAGATACTTTGTAGGAAGTTCTCCTTGTTTGAATCCCAATGTTCTTGTGAGATGGGTTTTTATTGCCTCCGGGGTATTAAAAATGAAAGTGCACGATTTATCCTTATTGATCTCCATGCCAGACGCTTCTGAAAAGACCTCCAAAACTTCCTTGATTATTCTGACTTCCCTGAGGCTAACTTCTCCGAATAGCATGATATCATCAACAAATTGCTGATGTGTGATGGCTAAATTGTTTCCCCAAAGCTTTAAGCCTTTGAGCTTATTTCTCCTAGATTCTCTTTTTATGATTCGCCCAAGACCATCTGCTGCCAGAACAAAAAGAAAGGGTGATAATGGATCACCTTGCCTTATCCCCCTAGAGGCGTTAAAGGGTTTTGAAGGAACACCATTGACCAATATTGAGAACAAAGGGGTGGAGACCATACTGAAAATCCATTCAATCCATCTCTTTTCAAAACCGTAAGCTTCCAACACTGCACAGAGATATCTCCAGTTCAGGCGATCATATGCCTTTGAGAGATCCAGCTTAATCATCATTCCTTTCCTCTTATGTTGATTGAGGGAGTGAATCATTTATTGGGCCAGCACTAAACCATCGAGAATTTGCCTTCCTTCAACAAAACCCGTTTGTTCAGGGGCGATAATGCTTGGGAGGAGCGGTTTCAATCTTTTTTCCACCAGTGTTGCAATTATTTTATAAATAACGTTGCACAGAGAAATGGGCCGGAATCCTTGAGCTTCTTCAGAGTTATTATTTTTAGGAATTAAAGCTATAAAGGTGGCATTCATACCTGACAACATTCTTTGCTTTACCCGGGATTCTTCGACTACTTCCAGGATGTCCTGTCCAAGAAACTGCCAGCCAGCTTGATAGAATTCAGCCTTAAAGCCATCCGGACCCGGTGCTTTTCCTTTCTTCATGCTCATAATTACCTCTTCTACTTCTGCTAGAGTTGCTGCGCGCATGAGTCCTTTGTTCTGCTCCTCTATGATCATCTTTGGAATTTCCTTGCAGATTTGATTGATTGCTCCCCCTCTGTCATCCTGGGATTCAGTAAGGATCCCCTTATGATAGTCACTTAGGACTTGTTCTATTCCCTCTTGTTCTATTACTTTTTCTCCTGTTTCACTTTTAATTGAGAAGATTTGGTTCCGTTGCCTGTGTCGAATCATTGCTTGATGAAAGAATTTAGTATTCCTCTCTCCTTCCCGCAACCAATTTATTCTAGACTTCTATCTCCATAGGATCTCCTCCTATTTTCTCCTTTCCTCCAGCTGGCTTAATAATCTTCTCTCTTCCTTGCACTTTTCTTCATCTCTTCCCTCCAGGATAATTTGCTGCTGTATCTCCTCCATTGCCTTTTCAATTTTTTGTTTTTCCTCGAAGATATTACCAAAATCATCCTTATTACATTTTCTAATTTTATGTTTTATTTCATTAAGTCTTAATTGGAAAGTATGCATTTTGCATTGTCCTCTGACTTGGCTTTGTATCCACCATTCTTCCAATTTATTAATGAAATCCGGGTTTCTCAGCCAAAAGGATTCAAAATGGAAAGGTTTCTTGCTTTTGATTTTTTTGATGTCAATTTCCAGACCAATCGGCCAGTGATCAGATCCTAAGCCCGAGAGGGTTTTGGCCTCAATGAAAACATCTTTATTCAGAACTTGCTCAGATTGGAGGAATCTATCCAGCTTTGAAGCAATCTGATTCCTACCGCCCCGCCTATTGTTCCAGGTGAATACCCCATTTGAATTTGGGGTATCTACTAGCCTCAGATTTGTTATGAGATCATTGAATTCATCCATACTTGGGTCCTGTCTCTTGATTCCTCCTCGTTTTTCTCCTAGATCCCGGATTAAATTGAAGTCCCCGCCTACTATCCATAAATCCTCTGGGATTAGTTTTCTTACAGCCTGGATATTCCTCATAAACTCTTTTCGTCCTCTGGGGAGATGGGGGCCATACACTCCGGAGATGAGTATTCTTTCCTTCGTTCCTACTATCCTACACACTCCAGACAGGATTCTGGGCAGACTGATCCAATTTTCGATAATGACCTCCTCTGGGTTCCATAGTATCGCTAAACCGCCTGCTGATCCCTCCGCGTCCTGGGCCATAACTTCAAATTTTGTTTTGGATTTATCCAAAATTTCCTGTATCTGCTGTTGACTCATTTTAGTTTCTTGAATCAACATTATGCTCGGTTTATCTTTCTTCAACCTCTCCTTCAAGTCCCTCTGCTTCCCTCTACTATTAATGCCCCTTATATTCGAGCTTGTAATGATCATTTACAACTTTTTAGGAGGTGGATGAAATACCTCAGACAGAGGTATTACTTTTCCGGAATTTACAAGAGTTTCTCCTACTGTTTGGATCGTCTCATTCATGGGTTTCCTCCCTCTTTTCCTCCCTCCTTTGCCATGTCCGTCCAGTCCTACTGTCTGAGACACTCACACTTCGGATTGATCCGGTCCAGTCTCCGCCAAACCTCCTTTCTTCTCCTTAAATTTTTTATAAGCCTCTTTGTACTTCTGTTTTTGGATTTCCAGGATAAATCTCTCATCAAGATGTCACCATTCTTGCAAGAGTTTTTTCATTATGCATTCTTCTTCAGTCCCAATCTCTTTCTGTTTGTCTGACCCTTGTTTAGGTTGCTCTTCTGGTTTATCCTGGTGCTCTCCCATTTCAACTTCAGATTCTTTCGTTTGGTTGTTGGATTTGCCTAGGGTATCCGTTGAGATTTCCATCGGGTCTGCCTCCCCAACCGGTTCTTCCTGTTCATCTCCTTCGGTTTCCTCTTCCTCGTCTTGGAGGGCTTGGAATTTATTTTGATTTTCCACTGGGATGTTTTTACCTTTTGTTTACTCTTTTTGTCCCTCGGTCCATGTCTTCTGTCTCATGTGGACTTCCTTGAACCCCCTCTCTTCTGTCTCAGCTGCCGTTGATTTTCTTTGCTCTTCTTCCATTATTCTATGTAGCTCTCCTTCCCTATTCTGGGGGCATTCTCTAAACAGATGACCATATTCGTGGCACTTCCGACACCGAAAGGGAATGTGCTCGTAGTCTAAAGGTTGTTTCCAGATTTCGTCGTGGTATTCAACTTCCACAAATTCAGGCAAAGGTTCTGCTATATTCATATATACGCAGATCCTTGCGTATGAGGTAAATTTACCCCTTTTGGTTGATTCTGCGACTTTGACAAACGCCCCTATTGAGTTGCCGATTCCTTCGAGAATTTCAGGATTCCAGAATTCTGAAGGCAATCCGAACAAACGAACCCAAACGGGAGCAACAAGCAGTTTTTCTGCATCCGGGTTGTACCTTTCCTCCCAGTGTCTCGTGAATAACCCTGCATTATTCATAAAATATGGTCCCTCTTCGAAGATTCTTTCCTTATCCTCTAGATTCACAAAAATGACCGTAAAGAAACCCTTTGCTCCCTATTTCAGATCGATATGCCCTTTTGGTTTCCATCTCAGTTGAATCCATTTTACTAAATCCCTCTCAGAAGGCCAAAACCCTATGAACTTACATATTAAAGCATGGTCTTTCATATAGGTTCTATAATCTTCCAGTTTGTTGTTTGGAATCACATACCTTGGACGTTTCTGGGCCCTTGGAAGACATCTTCCCCCCATTTTCATTTGACATTGATTGCCCAGTACCGGAATATCTTCAGCGTTGTCCTTCTGTGGATTTTCTCTGCTACCCCCACTGGATTCCCCAGCCACTACGTTTTTAAAGGAGGGGATCTCTCCCCTCCCCGTGGTACCTTCCATGGGTTCCGTCAGGATAAATCGATCACTCTGTTCTTCGCTGACTTGCTTCCTTTTACACAAAAAACTCACCAATCCGTATGGGGTCTCCTGCTCGATCCCTGACCTTCGTTGATCCAAAACGCTTCTCCGAAGCGCCGACACCCTGCAAACCCTAGCGTTCTCAGTCAGAGCGTCTCGTCATCGCCTTTTAGAGCAAACTATTAACATGAATTAAAATTACTAATATAGTAATAACATGAATTAAATAATGATAATGATTTGTATAAAAGCATTACAAAATGGTGTTACAAAATAGTAAAACGTAAAACATAAAACAAACAAACAATATAGTAATACCACGAATTGAACTAATTAATATAGTAAAAACATGAATTAAAATTATTAATATAGTAATAACATTACAAAATAGTAAAATAGTAAAACATAAAACAACCAAACAATATAGTAATAACATGAATTAAATAATGACAATCATTAGTATAATACTGTTACAGAATAGTGTTACAAAATAGTGTTACAAAATAGTGTTATAATATAGTAAAACATAATACATAAAATAAACGAACAATATAGTAATAACATTACTTAAAATTATTAATATAGTAATAACATGAATTATGTAATGATAATGATTAGTATAATAGTGTTACACAATGGTAAAATATAAACCATAAAATAAACAAACAATATAGTAATAACATGAACTAAATAATGATAATGATTAGTATAATAGTGTTACATAATAGTGTGAGAAAATAGTGTTACAAGATAGTAAAACATAAAACATAAAACAAACAAACAATATAGCAATAACATGAATTAAATAATGATAATGATTAGTATAATAGTGTTAAAGAATAGTGTTACAATATAGTAACATAAAACATAAAACAAACAAACAATATAGTAATAACATGAATTAAATAATGATAATGATTAGTATGATAGTGTTACAAAATAGTGTTACATTATAGTAAAACATAAAACATAAAACAAACTAACAACATAGCAATAACATGAATTAAAAATATTAATATAGTAATAACATGAATTAAATAATGATAATGATTAGTATAATAGTGTTACAAAATATTAAAACATAAAACATAAAACAAAAATAATATGGTAATACCATGAATTAAAATTATTAACATAGTAATAACATGAATTAAATAATTATATTGATTAGTATAATAGTGTTACAAAATAGTGTTACAATATAGTAAAACATAAAACATAAAACAAAAAAACAGTACATTAATAACATGAATTAGATAATGATGATGATTAGTATAATAGTGTTACAAAATTGTAAAACATAAAACATAAAACAAACAAGTAATATATTAATAACATGAATTAAAATTATTAATATAGTAATAACATGAATTAAATAATGATAATGATTAGTATAATAGTGTTACAAAATAGTAAAACATAAAACATAAATCAAATAAACTGTATAGTAATAACATGAGTTAAATAATGATAATGATTAGTATAATAGTGTAACAAAATAGAACATAAAACATAAAACAAACAAACAATATAGTAATAACATGAATTAAAATTATTAACATAGTAATAACATGAATTAA
>APFE030081627.1:784-10800 GCA_000404065.3 Pinus taeda | reverse complement strand
GATCTAAGTCGACTAACGAACGATCCAATTGCCTACGCCCCTTGGTGGCCGGCGATTCCGCATAAACTTCCATCTGATATTCCTAAATTTAATGGAAATCCAGGCGAAGACCCGTCGAATCATGTGATGACCTTTCATCTATGGTGTTCATCAAACACTCTCAATGATGATTCGATCAAGCTTCGCCTCTTTCAGTGAACGCTAACTGGTCCGGCAGCAAAGTGGTATATCGAATTGCCTAGAGCTTCGTTTGATAACTTCAGCACCCTAGCCACAACCTTTTAAACCCATTTTCAGTTACCTATAAGGTACGAAACAGGAACTGAGCTACTTACCAATTTCAAACAAATGACGGCCACTCACATATCCGATCATATTCATGAATGGCGACGTCGTCGTAGAATGGTAAAAACGTATGTTCCTGATCAACTATTGGCTGAATGGTTTATTAAGTCTCTGCTACCTGCTATTACAGAAGATGTGGCAAAAGGAGGAGTCGTCACCGAAGAGCAAGTTATTGCTCGTGCACAATATCTAGACTTGATCTATACTCAGTCTGGCACGCTCTACGATAAAATCCCTGATGCTCCTAGACCAAAATTTTCCATTCCTCTTCTCCTAAATCAAACAAAGACTCTCATGCTGGCGATGGCGTGATAGGTACGACAAGCACTAAAACCATAAAGGCTACGTCAAAAAAGGCCTGCACGGTTTCGAGTCAAAATGCAAATGAAGAACTTCAAGCCTCGGAAGTAAATGCCGTGTCGATAGACAAAGGCAAAGAACCCAAGAAACCAAGAGGCAAGAAGAAAAAACAAGGGAAGAAGAAAAACCAGGAGGACTCATCTCCTAAAAAATCTTCTGCAAACCCTTCTGGGAATAGGAAACCAAAAAATCCATGTCATATATGTGATGAGGACCACTGGACCAATGAGTGTCCATATAAAGAAGAACTTAGAAAATCATTCAAAAGTTCAAAAACCTCGGCTGTATTGACTGATCCGTTTCCAAACCTAGGAACAAATCTGGTTGCTAGTGAAAATGCTTCCCCGTCCCAGGTGCTAATGTTGTCAGTTTCAAAGCAATTGAATGACGCTCTCATATAGGCAAGGAGTAAAGATTACAGGAATCCATGGATGTTGAACAACAAGGATACTGATCAACCTAGTAGTTCAACAACAACTTCAACCGAAGTTTTGCCACCCATCATTCCTGAATTAACAATAAAACTGCCAAAGGGAGTAGTACACAAATCAACGTTTAATCCTGGTGCCCGAGTAGCACACCACTATAATATAGTGGAGGATTTAGCCCAATCGCCATCCGCAATGTCGACTCTTGAGGTACTGCAAAATTGCCCCTCACAAAAGCAGGCTTTATTATCAACAATAGGTGGGATTGACCCAACGGATTCCAATCTTGTATGTTTTAATCACAAAGGATACGACCCTCAGTTACTAGCTCAACTAGCTTTCCTCATTCAAGTGAAATCCCTCAACAAGGTTGTTCATAGAACAATTATTGATGAGGGGGCATCCACATGTATCATGTCGATGAGTTGCTAGAAAACTCTAGGGTCTCCATCCTTGTCGTGATTGTACACGACGTTAAAAGCATTTGATGGACGAACATACACCCCATATGGAATATTAAGTAACTTGCAAGTCGAACTGGGGGGCAAAACAATAGAAATCGATGTTGAAGTCATCGACGGAAACCTCGATTACAACATCCTACTGGGAAGGCCCTGGATATACGCCATGGCAGCCGTTGTGTCGACCTACTTTAGGAAAATTGCATTTCCTTCCCAAGGAGGAATTACAATCATCGACCAACAAACTTTTATCCCCAATAGTTCGCAAGTTACGGGAAGCATTCTGATGATCCATGGAAGCCCTAGCACGCTTCACAATATTGGAGTAGGCCTACTAAAAGACCCTACATTAATGGGAACTTTTACCCTACCGCCTCCAACAAATTTGACGGAAGTGGCTAATGTAGCACCCTGCAATATGATATCTTCCATTCAAAAGATGTCAGAAAACGATGTTAAAAAGGATCATCCACAAGTTTTGCCTCTAACCCGACTGGAAATATTATAGAAATCAATATTTTCAGCATGGGAGGAAAACCCGCATCAACGCTCATCAAGCGTTTGGATAGATAGGTCTAAGGAATATGGCACCCCTTTAGATCCTTGGTTGCAAATACACTCTACAGACAAAGGAATCATTCAACCGATGATGATTGATGGGGCACCATGGGAAGATTACCACCATCATTCCCATCTTCTGAACTGGAAAGAAGATAATTCCGGTAACCTACACCATCCTTCAGTATTTGACTTTCTGGAAAATACTGTAAATACGGTGGATTCTGAGAGAAACCTATCCAATATCAAAGAGACTACTGTCGTAAATATCTCAACCAAAACAGATGTTGTAGAGAATATTCATGTTGGCAAATCTTGTTCTTCTTCAGAAGTGGAAATATATAGCCCTCTATTTCACGAGTTTAGAGATTTCTTTGCTTGGTCATATGATGAAATGCCAGTTATTGACTCAAGCATAGTTGAACACGAATTTAAGATGTATCCAGATGTCAAACTGGTACGACAGCGGCTATGGCAAGTGCACCCTAAGAAAGTCATTGCCATAAAGGCGGAAGTTGAAAAACTCCTCCATGCTGGTTTCATTTACCTCGTTCCTCTGACCGATTGGGTATCAAATATTGTTCCTGTGATGAAAAAACAAGGAACGATTAGAGTGTGCATCGATTATAGGGATGTAAATCAAGCTTGTCTGAAAGACAACTACCCTACACCCTTTATTGACCAGATAATTGATGAATGCACCAGATGCGAAATATTTTCATTTATGGATGGATTTTTGGGGTATAATCAAACAAATATCCACCCACAGGACCAGTCAAAGACTGCATTCATTTGTCCATGGGGCACATTCGCATATCACAAGCTACCCTTTGGTTTGAAGAATGCAAGGGCAACTTTTCAGAGAGCAATGAACTATGCTTTCCACGACATCAAAAAAAATCGTTCAACCATATCTCGATGATCTCCCAGCTCATTCGCGAAAGCGGACCGATCATCCGTGCCATTTGAGAGCGATATTTCTACGTTTCCGACACTACAAGATACGACTCAATCCACACAAATGCATGTTTTGTGTCAGTTCTGGTCGTTTACTTGGCTTCGTGGTCTCAAAGGATGGGATTCGTCTTGACCCATGCAAGGTTCAGGCAATCATCGCTTTGCCTCCACCTTCAAACGTGCTTCAAATTCAGAAACTCCAAGGGAAAGCAAACTTCCTTAAGAGGTTCATTCCAAATTACGCCAAACTAGCTAAAGGTTATACTCGTCTATTGAAAAAAGAAGTACCCTTTGTTTGGGATCAGGTCGCACAGGCTTCCTTTGATGCTTTAAAACAATCTCTAATACAAGCATCATTAATGTATGCTCCTGATTATCAAAAAGACTTTAACCTGTATTTGGCTGCAGCAGATACGACCATAGCAATGGTTTTAGTTCAAGAAGACAATGGAATTGAAAATCCTATATATTATTTAAGCCGAAACTTAAATGATATGGAAATGAAATACTCCTACGTTAAAAAGCTTGCCCTCGCAGCTGTTCAAGCGATACAGAGATTTCGACACTACGTCCTCTTCAGGAAAACTACCATTTTATCATATTGCATCCCCATGACTTATATGTTGTCGCGACAGTTGCTGGGGGGAAAATATTCAAAATGAATAGCAATTCTACAAGAGTTTGATCTGGAATTCAAAAAATCCAAATCAAAGAAAGCCCTGGTATTCGCAGAGTTACTATGTGATCTCCTATCGTCGTCCAACGATGCAACATCCGAAGAAGAAATCGTGGATGAAAATTTGTTTCTGATATCTTCAAGCAATCTGTGGTACGGAGATATAATCATTTATCTCCAAACACAAACATATAGGTCTAATACCTCACGCTCCGAACAACGATGTATTTGATACCAAGCGAAAGACTACGTGATCGTCGGTGATACCCTTTACCGTCGTGGTATCGATATAGTTCTGCGGAGGTGCCTCACCCAAGAGGAGGCCGAAAAAGTCCTAAATGATTGTCATTCAGGTGCATGTGGGGGGCATCAATCTGGTTATGCTACGGTGCAAAAAAATTTGCGAGCAGATACTTCTGGCCAACAATGTTCAAAGATTTCATAACCGCAGTTAGAAGTTGTCATGCTTGCCAAATTTCGATAGCAAAACCAGAAGACCACCCGCACCGCTGCAACCAGTAGTAGCTATTGGGCCATTTGCCAAATGGGGCATAGATTTCATAACATGTAACCCCACCTCAGCCAGGGGGCATGGGTATATCATGGTCGTAGTAAACTATTTTACCAAATGGGTCGAGGCGATGCCTACATTAAACAACAACGACAAAATAACTACCCTTTTCTTTTCTAATCACGTAGTCTCCAGATTCAGCGTTCCACAGGCCATAGTCACAGATCATGGATCGCATTTTCGCAATCACATGATGGTTGAGTTGGCTGCCAAATTAGGACTGTCCCACGACAGCTCTACTTTGTATTATCCGCAAGCTAACAGATAGATTGAGGCGATCACCAAAGTCTTGAAGCGCATGTTGAAAAGGATGATCGGAGTCCACAAACGAGATTGGCACCTAATCCTGTACTCGTCCTTGTCAGCATACCGGACATCAGCAAGAAATGCCACCGGGTTCAGACCTTTTCAACTTGTGTACAATCTGGAAGCAATCTTACCTGATCAATGTGAAATCTCGTCCCTCAAACTCGCAGTTGAACTTCTCCTCGAAATCTCAGAAGAAGAGACTCATTTCTTGGAACTAATCCAATTGGATGAAACCCGTCGTGATGTAGCTTCGGCTAATGAAGCTAATAAGAAACGAGTCAAAGCACAGTTCGACAAAAATGTCAAACCTCGCGTCTTCTCAGAAGATGACCAAGTCTTACTTTACGACCAGGAATCCGATAAGTTGGGAGCAGGGAAATTCAAATTGTTATGGATGGGTCCCTATATTTTTAAGCGTGTATTAGCAAAAGGAGCCTACGAGTTGATGGACTATGATGGGATTCCACTGGCGCAACCTCGCAACAGATTGTACCTCAAGCGTTACTATGCTTAATTCTGCGTAGTAATCCTCATGCTTTTGTTACATTTTTGTTTTCGCCAAGAGCATTTATTTTGGTTAGGTAATCCACTTTTTGCATTTGTTACAGATGTCAAACCTACTGGAATCATTCATTGGATATGCTGACAGAGCAAGTCATAGTTCGCAGAACCTAGCTTTTGCAGCATGGGCCATTTTCAATCCCAGTGGCGAGTTAGTAAGTTTCAGAGGGGTGTGTATTGTTCGGTCGACTAACAATATCGCTGAATACAGTGCATTGAAAGAACTCCTCTCTGATGCCATCACACATGGCATATGCCGACTTGTTGTCAGGCTAGACTCACAGCTCGTCATTCTACAGCTCACCGGCATCTACTCCGTACGGAATCCAGCTATCTATCGTATGTTCTTAAGAGTCAGAATTTTGGAAAGACAGTTCGATTTCATCCAATATCAACATATTTCCAGAAGTTTAAACACATTAACAGACTCATTGGAAAATTATGTGTTTTTTGCAGTGGTGTGATCCGGATTTTCCACATTCTTTTGTTCATTGTGTCGATGTTTCAAACCCCAAAGGGGGTCCATCATCAGGACAAATCAGAAAGATAGAAAAAGAACAAAAGGGGGTCTCATTCTTTTTCTGTCTTTTTGATTTGTCCTAATGATGGACCCCCTTTGGGGTTTGAAACGTCGACACAATGAACAAAATACTGTGGACAATCCAGATCACACCACTGCAAAAAACTTCCACAAAAGCCTAAAATCAAAAATTATGTGTTAGATAGACATTTGCGACACTTATAAAAAGAAGCATCACATCAATATATGCAGCAGGATCATGTAACTTAACCAAAATAAAGCTTCGAAAATCAAAAATATATTCATAACTATTTATAGTTTATACATAATGTTCTGTAACTAAGAAAAAATCGGTCAAATGACCCAAAACCCAAAATGCTAGGGGTCACCCTAGTCTAATGATGCTGGTGATAACAAGTCACCGCCTGTGCAATCATGCGTAAAAGCCTAGTCCATTGACTCGGCACTCCAGTAGTATGTCGTTGCAACCGCAAAGGCAGCTCGTCGGTCCTCACATCCGGGATACCAAGGGTAAGACCCTCGATCTGGTCCTGTAGTACTGAAAGAGTCTCGACCACGTCAAGGTCGTGAAGGATGGCCCTCCCCATAGCCTCTCCTGCTGGAGCGGCCGCTGGGTCTCTGCGGCGTACTGCCGGTCGAATTGGTCCAACATCTGCATGAGCACACGAGTTTTGATTAGTCTTGATCAAAAAACATAAGAACACTATAAAGAACAATGAATAGAGATATGGTCAGAAGAATTACCCATAGCACCCCACTGCTCACCAGCCGGTAGCACCAAATCCAAGTCACCCCAGAAATCCATGCCAGCATATGGAAACCTGGCATAAACCATCTCCTGACGATCGAACCACTTGAAGAAAGTATCAAAAAAAGAAATTTGGGGCTGGCCAGCATGTCGAGACATGAGTTCAACCCATATCTTCTTCCGTGGTTTAGTTGGTGGAGGTAGGCCAAGTGAAATGTACTGCGACTGCATCAGTGGAATTCTCTCCAAAGCGAAAGCGATCAAAATAGAACCATAGTCGAAGTTCTTGGATCTTCCGCTTTTCACCTTGGTCAGTTGTTCTTTCATCACAGAGAGTACTGCATCACACAAATTGAACACCTTCGGTTCAAGGCATTCCAAAGCGTATTGCATGTAAGACCTGTTAGCTATGTGAAGAGCAGAACTACTAGCCAGTCTAGCAAAAGTGAACAGAATGGTCCACAAGGATTGGTCAGTGACATCTCGTATATTGATCTTGTCGTCTGTACTCGGCTGAGATCCCTCTCTGCAGTGCCGACGAATGTACTCCCTCATGGATTCACTCCCACGGGCGGAGCCTGATAATGAGAGAGGGGCACCATGCCTCGATAATCTGGTCAGAAAATAGATGTCCACGATAGTCAAGGGAATCAATTTGCCCCTAATCTAGAACACCTGGTTGATAGGATCCCAGGCATTGAGGAAATATTGCAACAAGCTGATTTGTTGCCTCATGCTAGAGATACGAAAAAACTTCAACAAGCCACAGTTCCGCAATGCAGTTACTGTGCCCGAATCATGTAAAGAAACAACGTCCTCTTCTTCATGCTTGCGTTCTCGCCATGTAACAACCATTTTTTCTCCGATGAATCTCTGAAAAACAAACAAGAGAAGAGTCAAGATCTTCATTTGGTAAAAAACAGGCAAAAATTTATGAGACAACTGTGCAAAAAGTTTCCTCCTTGCGCCCATCGCACCCCAGTAAGTGTACTGGGAGCCATGCATACTAACTAGTCAGTGAGAAGACCAGTATGCATCGCACCTTTTGATTAAGGAAGGGTGCGATGGTGCCAGGGCGAGTTCTTCAAACGTTAGAGGGTCAGCAAAGCAAGGAAACAGGCTCAGAATTCAAAAAGAAACGATTGCAATTGAAGAGCACAGGTTTAGCTCCTACCTGGTCCAAGCGGCGTCAAGAATCGTCCACAGAATCTCCCGAAATCAGCTAGTGAAAATCGAGGGGGAAAAGCACCTCCAGAGCTCCAACAAACCAAATTCAAATTAAATGGTAAAATGAGAGGTAAAATTCACTTTTAATTATCCATGCACGTAATTCGAGTAAAATATTAGTGTTCTTAACTCATTTATCAAGCATATGTTTTCATTTCTAATTGGTTTGATGAAGCAAATGAACAGGTAGTGCAATATTTGAAAGAACAAAATGCTAATGGTGAATCAAAGACTCAATGACCATTATCATGAGTAGTTTTAGCACATAGTTCAAGCTCGTTAAAAAATAAACATAAGTCATGAGCACATGTTTCCCCCAGCGTTTAATCTCATTAAAAAATGAACTGGTAAATAACCATTGTAAATGCCTTATCGCCATATTTTGAGCCTCGGTCGTGTTCTCATCATCACCTCCACTTTGTTTTTAGCCAATCATTCACCCCCACATGATTGTTTACCCTTTCGAGGAACATCTGTGGAGGGTGATTCTATTAGCCATCCTTGTGACACGGTCGTGATTGGAGAATTCCAAACCTTACCTGGAATCAACTGCTACCCAAAATCATCACTCGTTCCTCGAAAACGTGTCTCCTTTAAGCTCTTTTCAACTGACTCGTAAAATAGGAAAAGATTACCGAGCGATTGGCCTCTCCGGCTCACTAAAGTCATAGGAAGTGCTATCCCTCTAGTTTTTAATCTTTTTGGATTTGAGGGATTATTACACAAAAAGATCGAGCGCTTGTCTTATTCGGCTCGTTAAAACTATCGAAAATTCATCCCTTTTGTATTATTTTATGCTTTTTCGGACTTAAGGGATTACATGATGAAAAAGAATCATTGGAGTCTCCTTTCCATTCCTTTAAGACTCTCTAAAATTGAAAGGGACCGAGTTATCTTTGTCGTTAAACTTGTTAAAATCAAATAGTGACAAACTCGTTCGAATGGACGAGAACGAGTTTCACTGTCGCTAGGCTCGCTAAAATATAGTGACAGGTTCGCTCGAAGGGCAGATTACAGAACAAGCATATGTTATCCTCCTCAAGCTTGACAAAAATAAAGAGGTATTGGTCAACAATGACTGGGGAAAAGTGGGAAGAAAACTTGAAAAAGCTTTATTGGTAGCAAGTCGCTCTTGAACATGACACTTTCCTTCTGCATCCAAGTTGGGTTGGGTTGATCCGTTCACTGGTCATCACCATTGGTCCATCACACCATCCATATTTGGGGTTAATGCTACCAATCCATTGTCAATGTCGCCGATATGTTCAAGAGAAGTCATTTAGACAATTCACCTGTGTCTCACCCACTGCAATACATTCATGCTCCATTCCTTCATGACCGCCACCCTGAACCCTGTATCATTAGATTGTTTTCACCTCCAAAATCATTTTCTTCGTTCCGTGTCGTGATGTGGGAGTCTTTAAGGCCTCCTATGCACGGTCACTGTCTTGTTGAAATCAAACTCATTATCCAAGAAGTTGACTTGGAACAACCCTTTCAGTACTTTTGAGCTTTGCATTGCCTCCAATGCGAAGTTCTCACTTTCGGCGACAAGTTTACATCAATGGCTCTCGACCGAGAGATTTTACGTGGTGTTCGATGCCAAGTCCTTTTTCACACCACGTGAATTGTACTGTAGTACCTTGAGGGTCATTGTCATTATTGGTGATTCCTCTCGTGCTTGTTAACAACTTACATCATTGGCTAGTAATCAGGTGATGTCTTTCCATGTTCGACTCTAGAATTTTTTTCACATGGATCGACTTGTACTCTAAGTGAAGATTGAACGAGTTTTGAAGACCCTGGATCTAGTTTCATCCATCCGGGCTGCGATATATTCAGGAATATAAAGACATCAACTGTACATCATTTCCAAACAGATGACCATCCAAATCAAAGGATGATGAGTCCAAATCATCAGTTTGCCACACAGACGATTGTCTATCTTATGTACATGAAAATGAATTTATAAAGCTGAGCATGGGAATGCCCGCCGCAGCTAGATCATGAAAAAATATTGTCAAAATAATGTATTGTATTGTATCTTATTACAGGTCGCCTCCCAACTCGAAAAAACTTCGGATCCTCATAGTAAAGCATTTCACCCGACATCAAAAGATTAATGACCTCATGCTTTAGGGGGCAACTGTTATAGACATTTTTAGGAACTTCAACCCCAATCATAAATGTCCATAAACTAAGGGCTCCTAAGTCCCTAAAAGTGTTGCTTCACTGCCTAAAGGAACAAGGTTAGCTGATTACATCATCTCCCAG
>APFE030081619.1:0-14715 GCA_000404065.3 Pinus taeda | reverse complement strand
TTGATGTGCTTGAACATGGTCCAACATTGCATTGTGACATTGAATATCTCAATATGAATTTTTCCTCAAGTTTTGCACCCAAAATGAGGTTTAAATAATAATATAGTACTTACATTAACAAATTAAAAAACAATAACAACAAAAAAACCAAGATTATATATAAATAAAATATTTCAATTTCCACCTTAATTTTACATCAACTTTATATATAGAAAGATAGAGTAAGTGAAAATTAAATAAATAAAATAGTTTTCAGCATGAGGGAGATATGTAAATTTTTCACTTCTTAATATAGAGTTGACAAATGACATGTAAAAATAATATTATTGATATTATATGATATATAATTTATTTTTATATTTAGTTGACATTATGTGTGTGTGTGTGTGTGTGTGTTAATCATAAATAAAATATTTTAATGTCCATGTTAAATAACATAATTAAATTATAACAATTTTATATTGCGAAAAATAAAGTAATCTAAACTTAAAAAATTGTTATATTTCCACCATTTCAAGGGAGATTCATAATTTTTTTTTTATTTTTTTTCCTCAATTGGTCTACTCCTATATTCATACAAAAATATTACAGAGAGGCAGATGCCTCGAGAGTTCTTGCCATGGAGTTGGCATTTTTTCAAAAAACTCTTGACGTCCTGACTAGAGAACCGGCATAATGAATTACATCTGAGTTTTTAATTTCAAAGAACATCAGATTCCAAATCTGGACAGTGACCATTCCAAAAAACTCAAAAAACTGACCCATACAGTGATACATGACTGATTTGAACACTTCTGTCTCTTGGACATATTCTTACATAAACAGAAACATGAATAGACTCTGACACATAGAATTGACAAAGACCTGAAACAGGCATGAACACTGTAAATCGAGAGGGAGTTGAACTTCTTCGGTGGCAGATCAAAAAAACCAGAGGCGTTGACTCGTTCAATCTTCATCCGAGGTTGACGGTTGTTCTTCTACGATTCGACACCCAAATTGGTTTGAGTCCTTGGAGTCAGAAGGAAGGGTCATTGAGCTTGAAGGTTCTCCTCTCACTGGCGCGCTTGGTCCGACATTGGCTTCAGTATTTGTAATTGGCAATCCTCCAGTGACTTGGTGCTGGGTGACATTTTGACTTGCCAGCCTCTATTCCACAGGAGCTCCATGTTGAACCTCAAGCGAACCCATAGCATTCTCACACATTTCAATTGTCACAGAAACGATGAAGGATGAGTTTCCCAGAGAGCAAGGAATGTGGAAATAGGCAATATGCGGATGCGAGTGATGCACACAGACTCTGGCTCTAGCTTACCCCCTTCCCCTGCCCCTGCCACTCTGGTAGCAGGATAATTGAAGCAACAAAACTCTGAAGCATCCGATGAGGGGTTCGAAGTGGTGGAAGAGTGCTAGCGGGTGGCCCGTCGATGTGAACCGCCGCATCTGCTCCCCATTTTGAGCCTCTCTCTAGGCATATTGATAAGAGTAGGACAAAAAAATGGAGGAGGGATAGTGAGGAATTGACTGAGGGGTGAATACAAAGAGAATAGCAGAGACTGAGCACGTTTATGGTTGTGAGCACCAGGAACCAGAGCCCAATGGATGCTGGGGATGGTAATGGTGCTTGAGGCCCAGCAAAGATAGACTGAAAAAGAGGGAGTAATGGGGAATCGATTGAGGAAAGAACACTTTGCATACACAGGAAACGGAACACGCATATGGCTATAAGCACCATGAACTAGAGCCGAAGGAAAGAAGTGGGTAGAGCTATCACTTGGAGAATCACCAGGGGCTGCTTCCTTAATGGAGCTGAAGGCGAGCGGAGGAACAGTGGGAATGAAGCTCAAACCTGGAGCCATCGCGCCTATAACAAGCTGTAGGGAGGGCAGCGTTAATGCTGTCGTTAATAGGTTTGTGCGAGGCCAATGCTTCGGCTCATAACATCTACAACTAGCACAAGTGGGCTGCCACTTGCCCTCCTTGCGTGCCTCCTTCATACTGATGAACCTTTTAGTCACCCACATCTGGGAGATTCATAATTTATTTTATTTTTAATATGGATTTGATATATAATATCTAAAAGATATTAATATAAAAAAATTAAAGTAAGTTAATAATCAAATATTTCAATATATATGTTGATTAAAATATTCTAATGCCAAATATATAGAGAGAGATATGAATGTTAATTCAAGATCTAAGAGAGTTTTGAAATTCGTTTGGATTTGACATGCAACATTTAAAAAAATATTAATAACAAAAATAATTTTGTATGTCTCTATGTTTGTGTGTATATAGGAAAATATGTAACATTTTAGAAAATAATGATAAAAGAATAATTTGTTGTATGTTTGTCTTTGTGTGTGTGAAGAGAGAGAGAGAGAGAGAGAGAGAGAGAATACATTAACATTTTAATGTAGAGAATGTGAATCATAAATAAATGTAAATATAAATCAATGTCCAATATGTATATATTATAAAAACAAGTGAAAATTAAAAAATTCTTATAGTTAAAACATTTTTTGTATGTTTGTCTTTCTGTGTTTGTGTGTGTGGAAAGAGGAGAGAGAGAGAGAATACATTAACATTTTAATGTAGAGAATGTGAATCATAATTAAATGTAAATATAAATCAATGTCTAGTATGTATATATTATAAAAACAAGTGAAAATTAAAAAATTCTTATAGTTAAAACATTTTTTAGTATTTTATTTAGAACTAACTCTTGTAGTTGCTACAACCACCCTCCAAAAATTATCCCATGCTTTGATTTTGGAGCCTCCTTTTTGTCCATAGGAGCTTATCTTTGACTAATGACAAGTATTCATCCTATCTTAATGAATTGGTTTTCCATGAAATTCTTGTGGTTTCTTGTTTTGATCCTGATCCAAATCTTTCAAGTCACAAGCAAGTTTCTACCCAAGCCTTGCAGCATTGTTGGGCTTCCCTCTAGAAACTGCACAATCTTGGAAGGCATGCGAACCTTGCCTCTAGAAACTGCACAATCCTTATTAGAAGGCCAACCTTGAAATTGAAAAATATGAAAATTTGGATGGCAACCTAGACTTGTGCCCAAAAACCATGCAAAGCATCTCTTGAGCTTAAAAAATTGAGCAATACACTAAGTTAAGAAATTTCCCATTCCTTGGGAATTGTGCAATCCTTCTTGGTAGTGTGAATGGCCATTTTCTCGAAAAAAAGAGTATCCCTAGAAAATAGGGAGTCATAATTAGTTTCCCAAAGGATGGCACAATTTCTGTTTTTAGACTTTTCACCAAGTTTCGTTATTTCCTTGATTTTAGGCATGCACATCATAAACCCTAACTAACCTAGATATATATAATAGATGCCTATACATTTCATTTTCACATTCTATCTTGGAGCTATAGCATTACTAAGGAGATCAAGGCACCTTCGGTGGAGTTTGCGGTGCTTTTTTGGGTGATTTTTGCTTTTGTCTTATTTTGTCACTTTTTCTGTCATTTTTTGTTGTTTCACTTATGCGAGTGTTGGTTTTCTTATTTCTTTTCATGGTTGTTGGTGTTTTAGCTTATATTAGATTGTACAAGTGTTGGTTTGGTCTGTCATTTACCTTTTACAAGTGTCACCTCGGTTTTCATGTTTTTTCCTATTAATAATTATCGTTTCGACAGCTCTCCATGCATGTTTGTTTTTCCTTTTGGATGTTGATCTTATGCACTTGTTTTTCACTGATCTATATATCATTAGTTAGACCTAAACTCTAACTTTCACAATCAATTAGATCTACCATTTTCCCACACCCTTTCCTGATAGATCTTCCCTTCCCTTAGCCAGTATATGCCTTGTCTAACTGGGCATTGTGCAAGTCCAAAGCTCAACCTTGATGATTAACCTCTAAGAATGCAAAATGCATAATACATAACCACCTAAAATATGCATTTCACAGTTCCAAGGCTCAATCCCATCCCTTGGCCACTAAGACTACACAATGTGTAGTTTAGGTAGCCACTCTCCCTCCTTCACCTCAAGAATTGAGAAATTTTCCTTATCAATGCAGTGGTGACAGCTATGATCCTTCTTTGTGAGTCAATTTTTTCAAGCTAATTTATATTTTCCATGAGTGCATTTTCCTCCTACAATTTTTTTTATTTGTTGAGCACTTCTCTTTATTAGTGATTGACATCATGGCACCCAAGATATTTGCTTCAAAGGATGCCACTGCATGCAGTATGGGGGACGTAGTTGAGAGTATGCTAGTGAACTTTCTAGTTTACTCAAATATTCAATTCTTCATAGAAAGGAATCAGATATCTCATGGAAAAAAGTGAATGAAGCTTTCTCAACAAAAAGCTTCAAATAAAATCTGGAAGACTGACAAGTGTATATCAATTTTCAATGGTAAAGATTACATAAGGTTGCATGTAGGTACCCATGTGTAGACATTGTCAACTAGATATTGTATCATCTAGATTCAAATACTATGACTCTAAGCAGTGGTAGTAGACAAAGGTTTTCTTCTTTCTGGCACCAAATTATCATCTCATGTATCATTTGCTAGAGCCAAAATCATTCATGGACTCTTATTTATATGTGACCACCAACTACTTGAGCCCAAAGGATAATGTAAAAACCTAAGTGAAAGAGCTAGAAAAGTTATGTCAGACACCCACTAACACCTGCAAGACAGAGTCACTCAGGAGGGTCTATCATCTCTTAGAAGTTTTATGTTTCAAAATCTATGGTTATCATAGCACTAAGACCTTCCCTGAAGGGTAGGAATTCTTACTGAACCAGGTTGTGAATTAAGGAATACCATTCAATTGGTTAGACTTATTGGTTCAGTAGTTGAATATCCATGTATCCAATTCCATAAATCCTCCAAAGTGTAAGTAAGTCATATTTTATATGTCTTCATATCCACTAGATGCAATTTGTGCTCACAATTCATTCCCCAGCATGAATTGGACTTTTACTACAAGTTGCTTTCAGAGTAAAACCATATAGGAGTAATGGAGAAGTTGATTTTATCACTTCCTCATTTTGTTTTATAAGTTGATATTTGAGGAAGAACCACCTTGCATGTCACTTGGGGAAATGGAAGCAATGTTAGATATAGCATATTGGTTTTGCTCACCCGATGGCACATTCCTCCAAATGTTTGGAAAAAAGAAGTCTTTGCATATTTTATCGAGGTATGCCACTGATTTATTCATACAATAAATTGCATATCATCTCTCCACAGGGTTATTAGCATCTTTGCACAGGAAGAAGAAATCACCTTAGAATGTGCTTCCTCTATAGATTGGATTGTATGAGATCAAGAACTTGAAATTAGCAGACATTGAAGGCAAGGAAATAGAGGAATTCACATTTATTAATTTTGACTTCAATCCATATGATTCTTGGGATATTTGTAGAGACCATTGTGCAAGGATTCATTTCTAGTTAAGCAAGACATTCTATAGGCCAGAGGAGGAAGAGATGAAGAACTGTTATAATTCCTCCAAGTCTCATGAACCAATCAGCGTCGTACGAACATCATAGGTTACTCCATTGAAGGAAGTCACTCCAGAGGTAGTAGCAACAAAAGAGCACAACCCAACACATGAAAAGGGTAAGAGGAAGGTTTCATATAGCCCAGGGGGAGAGAAAAACCACAAGATGAAAGTGGATCCAGTCATTTTGAAAGAAGTTATAGCAAAAGAGAAGAAGAGGACACAGAGGATATAGGAAGTGGAACAGAAGCAAAGGGAAGAACAAGAGGAGAGGATATTGGAAGAAGAAGAAAGGAAGAAGCACGAAGAAGAACAAATGTGAAGAATGGAAGAAGAATAAACAACACACAAATAAGCCAAGGAACAAGAATAGAACCAACAACTAGAGGAGCCTAGAAAATAGATGTAGGATAAGGAGCTCAATCAAGGGATTGAGGATATGATTGAGATTTAAGACATGGAGGTGGAGATGGAGTCGTAGAATCAAGATGTTTGTCTGATTTCAAGCACTCATGAGGTCACCATTCAGTCTCCTCCCCCTCTCGTAGCAGAGAAAGCTCTAAGAAAGGAAGAAGAAATTATTCCTCTTGATGATGGTCTAGTCATGGACATGTACAATATGACTTATGAGAAGCTGCAGAAAAAGATTGTACAAGAAAGGAGGAAACATTTTCCAAATGATCTCGCTTCCCCTGCATTTATCAAAGAAAGGGTGATTGTGACATACACCGAAATAAATCCAAATTCCATTTACACAACCAACTTTTCCTTAACAAGTGTAGCAAAGTAAAACACAAAATATCTAACTGCTGAGAATAAGTAGATGGCAAAGAACCTACAAGTTTTGAGACAAAAAATTGAACAACTTCAAACGAAACTTTAGAATGCAACTCTTGCAAAAGTGTATCTGGAAGAACTTAAGGTAACCCTACTTGGAGAAGTATTGGCGTTGGGATCTACAATGCATTTATGAGGAGCTTGTCACCATGCATAAGGTGGTCGTCCTACATCAAAAGTGTAAGGATTTTATTAAAACTCTTAAGGATGTACTATTAAAAACATCTAAGGGCCCCACTCATTTTCCCCTCATTTTGTTAGAACCTTTCATGCAATACACTTGAACCTCTGTAGAGTCACACAATTGTTCACACAAAATTCACACATACACCACTCTATGCGTTTTGTAGCCAACAGACATCATTAAAATGCTCTTTTTTAGGAATAGGGCCGTATTTTGGATGGGGCTCCTACAACAAATAGTGTGAGGTCTAGTTGGGACTTCATATCGAGGAGACCCTCTGAATGTTTGTGGGTTCTCCATCACTATCAAAATTTGTGGTGCTAGAAGGAGGGCTAGATGACAATGTAAGTTGTGAAGTTTTTTGAACTTTACTCATCTTTAATGGCTTCTTCCCATATCTTAATCCCGACATGTTTTTACATAACTATGAATATAAAAGTGCTTATGGTAATAATCAATGAATTGTCACATATGAAGTTTGACAGCGAGGGTGTAGTAATTGTTCTCTAGCATAGCGCTCGCTTCTTTGAATTTTTCACTAAACACAATATTCACTGTGACGATACTACATGAAGGTTGTTCATTCCCACATTCGAAGCACACATAAAGGAATGGTGTTACACATTGTCAACTGCTTTGATTCACTCTTTCAAACATCTTGTCAATGAGATTTACCACACCTTTGATAGGTATGATTATAAATCCATTTTCATGAAAATTATGCCTTTAAGAAAAACACCTGATGAATCTCATAAATATTTTCATGATCATTTTATTCATTTCTTTTATGAATTTTATAAAGATGATATTAACTGACCTTTAATGAAAGAGAAATTCAAATTTATTGTTCACATTTTGATGAATCAAAAAGAATATGAATCTTTTGAAAGTCCCAACATACAATGATTATGGATCTTCTAAATTTGCGACAAATAAATATGTTGCTCCATGTGACTCTTTGTCTTCCCCTCATCAAACAACTCCATTTATGCAGTTCGAGCTTGGAGAACTTGAGAATTCATTTGTTGATCTACCACCATCTTCTGTCACCTCACATATTCAGAATTTCAATGCAAGTTTGGACTGAGAATCTAACTTTTCTAGTGATGTGCTTTCTCCTTTCCCTCCATTTGTTGACTCTGTTGATCCTCTCAATTGTGAATTATTGTGTTCACCAATCTCCAATGTTTATTTTGATGTTTATGAGGAAGAAACTCAGGATGGAGTTAGTGTTGATCAGCCAACTTGCGTTATCATTTATGATGATTATTTGTGTGACTTAATTTATAAACAAGTATCTATGATGAAAGTTTATCTTTCTCCTTCTTCCCATCTCACTCATTAACCTGACATTTTCCATGATTCTGTCATTCCTATTGAATCTTTCGAAGAAAGTGTTTTTCATGATGAGAATTCTAATAACAATTAGAACTCGTGGAATTTCAGTTTTGCAACTAAACTTGGAGAGGGAAAATGTTCTCTTCTTGATCCCTCCAATCTGTTATGTGATCTTTCTGAAGAACAGAGGGTGAAATTTCCTGTTTTCAATCTTCCCCACTCTACGATTCATCAGATCATCAATATTCCTTTTTTTTCGATGATGAACTTTATAATCATGGATATTGTGATCTATTCATCAATTCATCTAGTCACAACTCTAATCTTTCTATTGTTGATCTTTCTAAGCCACTGATTTTTTCTGATGTATTGGAACCACTGCAAATTGTGGAGGCACTTCAGCCTGCATTGATGGTTATGTTAGGTTCTTTTTGAGTTATGACTTGTCTTAATCATGATCAGGAAATCATTTTATCTTTCAAGGATCCTCATCGCTCGATTGCAAAAATTGAAAATCAGCCTTGTTCACAAGCTTCTCATCCTCCTTCTGTTTTGCATGATCCAATCGCTCAATCGATTAATAAAATTAACTAAATGGCCAAAAACAATGTAACCCTCAATTATATAATCAAAATAAATTAGAAATAAAAGCTTAATTATTACAAAAAAATTATTTTTTTATGGTAGATATTTTAATTGATGTTTATATTTTTTTTTACTCGTACATAATATATCTGTGAATTATAAAAATAAAGAATAATATTGAATATATTAGTTCAATTAATTTTTTAAACAAAAACTACATATATACAATAATATTATTTAACAGAAAAAAAAGAAATTAAATGCTGATAAAATTTAAGAAAACAAAAAGAATATAAAATCTGTTTAGCTAAGGAATATTTGTGTCAAAAAATTCAATTAAGAGATGTTTTGCTCTTCAAAAATCCTTAAACTATATATAAGCAGGAACCTATAGTAATGAAGTAAGAATATTATGCCTTAACTTTGGACAACAAACTCACCTAGCTATAAAACTTCCCAACGCCTTGTTCCTCATTCTCTTTTACTTCTTCCCAACACCTCATTTTTCATTATCTTTTGTTTTGATCCCTCTCTGAGAATTATACAAAAAATATTACATCAGGCTTTACCTTGTAATGTAATAAATCTTACAAGATTATTTCTCAAATCTTGAAATTGATTAAACATAGGTCAGCTTTTATTACGTGTCAAATGTTGTAAGAAATTGGAATACTCCCAAAATTATAATTCCACTCTTAGTACGTGCAAAATGTCCCATAAAATTGGAATACTTACAAAACTGAAATGTTGCTTGAAATAATTAATTTGGTGTGAGATAAATTTTATCAAAGTTAAAGAGAATTAATAATTCATAGATATAAATTTAGTAAATTGATATCATACTTTAAAAAAAATTGTGTGAGCTAAATTATCTCAGAGTGGAAAAAATATGTATTGTTGATATATAAACCAACCTAGATCCATCTTAACTTTGGATCTACCAAGCGCCTAGAAGGATCAAATAGCTTAAAATGCAAAAGGAAAAATAAGTATTGTTGGATATATAAAGCAACATAGATCCATCTTAAGTTTAGATCTACCATGCGCTTGAGGGATCAAATAGTTTAAGATGCAAAAGGATGCAAAACTTGATCAAAGATGAAGATATTTGATCACTCTCAACACTGAATCTATGCTTGTAGATAATAAAATAATTGTATTGAGAGTGGCTCCGCAACTCAACATGTCATGTTATATTTTAAAATAATATTAAAAATACATACATTAACAAATTAAAAAAAAAATAACAATAAAAAGAATCAATTGCCAACCATAAATAAGATATTTCAATTTTCACTTGAATTTTGCAACTTTATATATAGAAAGATAAAGTAATAAAAATTAAAAGAAAAAATAATCTATTTTTTAGTATGAAGGGAGATATGTAGTCTCCTCACTTCTTAATATAGAGTTGACAAATATCATGTAAAAATAATATTATTCATATATTATATGATGCATAATCCATTTTATGTTCACTTCACACACACATATACATTATATTTTAATGGTCATATTAAATAAAATAATTTTATATCAACTTAATGTATTGAAAATAAAGTAATTTTAATTAAAAAAATTGGTATATTTTAACTTTTACATTACAATAGAGATTTGTAGTTTATTTCATTTTTAATATGGATTTGATATATAATACTTAAAAAGATATTCATAACGAAAAAACAATTAATGTGGGTCATAAATCAAACATTTAAATGCCAAATATAAATAACTTGCAACATTTTAAAAATATTAGTAACAAAAAATAATTCTAATTATAAGCCTTAAGGATTAGCTGAATTGGTTGAGTTCTCGTTGCTAAGTACCTCACAGATTGGGAGGTCACGAGGGAAATTTTCCTGGACACCCTTGGGGTTAGGCCTTGCTAGTTTGGCTCCCTTTAGGTTGACCTCATTGGATTTTCCATCATGGAAAAAAAAAGACTCTAATTATATATATATTATTATATATATATATATATTATATATATATATAGACACACACAAACCCATTATTAACTTTTTTAATTGGAAATGTGATCATACATAAAATATTCAATGTTAAGTTATGTATATTATATAAAACAATAATTTAGTTCGACTAGTTTAGATCCATTTTAATTTTATACCTAAAAAGTTTGGAATTCAATCTCTAGAGATGTATAAAAATTTTCTCAAATTTTTCTCTCAAAAATAGGTTTACACTTTGAGACATTAAAAATATTAAAATAACAGTTACATTATCAAATTGAAAAAAAGTAACAAAAAAAAATCAATGTTAACTACAAATAAAATATTTAAGTTTCCAGTTTAATTTTACATCAACCTTAATTAAAAATAAAAATATATTTACTTTTTAGTATGAAGGTAGATTTGTATTTTTCACATAGCATGTAAATAATCTTATTGATATTATATGTGTGTAATTTATTTTGCGTTATTCTCTCTCTCTCTCTCTCCTCTTCTCTCTCTCTCTCTCTCCTCTATATAATTAATATAATTATATACTGATTATATTTTAAATAAAATATAATAAAATTATCAAATTAAAAATTTTGTTATATTACTTTCAAAATTGTAATGTCATTTTAATATGGATTTCATAATATATTTTAAATATATTAATAACAAAAGAAAATTAATGTGGATCATAAATCAAATATTTCAATATGCACATTGAATAAAATATTTTAACACAAATCATATAGAGAGAGATAAATTCTAAATGTATTATGTGTTTATATATATGACATTTTAAAAGATAAATATTGTAATGTACCTCATTCCTATGCATAATTGTTATTTATTTTATTATTTTATTATTTCCACACATGCATAAGGTTATCATATTTTGGAGAATTCTTTACATGTTATCATTTTATTAGAAGATATTACAAAATTTAAATTTAAATATTTTATTTGATGCCTCTAAATTTCTTCTATTCATATGTTAATATTTATTTTAATTATTTCCCATTGTAAGCTTGTTTCCTTTAATATTTCTAATTTCTTCTTTCTATTATATGAGACCCTTATTCTAGGCCAATAGTATGGGGAAATTTTCAAAAGGTTGGGGTTTTGTATGTTTGTATTGAACCCCCTTGGTATCATATAAATTATACATGTTAGAAACCAGGACAATACTAAGAGGGGGATGAATCAATATTGTAGGAATTTTACAACTTTCTTTTACTTGCATAAGAAATTAGACACCAATTAATACTTCAACAGCTAGTTCAGATGGGCATGGTAAGAATGAACATAAGAAACACAAGATATCACACATATATTCTTTAAAAAATTTCTTAAATATTTTCACAAGGAAAGCTACTATTCGATGTTACAAATTTATCTAGCCAAAACCAACAAGAAGCTACTACTCCTTGATCAGCTACCAGTGAAAGCAGCTCCAATCAATAACTTTTATCAGCAATACTGAAAGGGGCTACAACCATTGTCTTGCAAGCTACAACTTTATTGGCCCTAATGATTCATATTTCATACCATTTTCATACTCAAATCATGAATCCATTCCCTTTACACAGTACATAAGTTTCTCTCTTCAAACACTCACCAAAACCACCATAAAATCTCCTTCAACAATCTATGATCACTGAACAAAACACCAACAAGATCAATCCAGCTCACATACTCACAACCAACCAGGGAAAATTTTAATGATACAAATTTATTTTAAAGTTTAGAAACCTTATCAAATCTTACTAGTCGCTAACCGGCAAAGTATAAAATGTTGGAAGATACTTTTGTAGAAATATTCAAATTTATAATGATTTTATATAGTCTTTGTAAAATTTTAGATATATGCTATGAAATTTGGGCAAATAATTTTTAGAAAAAAAAATAGATTTTTTTTTGGTAGGTAAGCACCCACGGGAGATTTGAACCAGTGACCTATCGCAAGGAGTGCCTTAGCATTGCACCCATTCACCGTGAATCCAAAGTTCCGTGGGTAGAAAAAAATGGAAATTGAAAATTATGTTTTTTAGGAAAAAAAATGGAAAATTAGCCCACCTGTGAATATTAACCCCTAAAATTTTCCCTGCAACCAACACAATTACTCACATCTTGCAATTTGATTATGCTTTAAAAAAAATTGAACTAATATTTGTAGTTATTTTCTCTTTAGTTAACTTGTACTTTAAAGTTTGCATTAATATTTATATTTTCCTTTGTCTTGCTTTTGTCAAGTCATATTGAAAAAATGAGCTTAACTACTCAATTTTGTTATTCTGTTGTATTTCAGAATTTAGTTGTGTCTCTATAAATCTGCCGCATTGTTAGGTTTAGTCAAACTGCCAAATTTTCTTCCAAATTTGTTCATGCCACTATTCTTGCTTCTAACTCATTCATGCTTATTTATTATTAATTTTTAGTGTTGCACTTTATTTGGCACTCGCCCCAAATATCAATTATAAATTTTATATTTCCGACCGATTCATGTTTTAAGCCTTCAAACATAACCAAAGCACTTAAATACCACCAAATGTAAAATCTTCAAACCTATTACACCTTTAAGCCCTCGAGGATTATTTCCTTTTACATTTACTCATGCCCTTGGTCTTCAACTTTGCACATAACATTGTCTTGGCCTTTAAGTTTGGCCCCGGACTCTATTTCCTTGGTGCAATTTTATAAACACCTATAGGGTTGTAGGTATGGGGTTATGTGTCAAGTGGGACCATGTTGGGTCCCTATAATACTAGTGATTATCCCATTACTATTGTATTTATACCACTTATTAATGTTGTTGTGCCCCTATTGTCCCCATATTGTTATTACTGTGCCCCATAGAATCCCTCTATTGTTATTTTTGTGGCTTTATATTATTATTGTTAGGTCGGCTGGGTTATATTGTGACTCCTTAAACTCCTATATATAGAAAGGAGGTTTTTTCATTTGTATCATCTAAGAATAGTTCATTTATGTATTGTAAAGGAGGTTGCCCCCTCAAAGAGGCTGAATTATAAGGCACTAATCTATCTTCTCTATCTTTTCTTGAGCTCGTTTCATAACATTTGGTATCAGAGCTCTGGATTCTAGGGTTTTGCTGCTCCAAATAGGTCATCGTGGCATTCTCGCTATAACCTTTTTTTTTATGTTTCAGAAGTCGAAAAAAAATCCATTTGAGAAGACATCGCGCTAATTCTCGGGTCTGAATTTCAGAGCTTTTTGCACTATATTTGCAAAGATATGATCTGAGGAAGTTTGTCTTTTTGCAGACTCCTGAATTACATTCCAAACAGGTGACCTGGGGAAAATCGTCATAACTTTTTCTCTGAGCATTGGATTGAAATTTCATAAGAAGGCACAGAAAGAGGACAGACTTAGTTTCTTCTATATATTCTTCAGGCTAATAGGTCAAAACAATTGATCGTGGCATGTCGTACAAGTTTTGCTCTACTGAACTTAGGTCTTAATCAAGTCACTGTTGGGAGATGGCATAACTTTCCTTCGAGAATCCCAATTGTATCAGGACTGGTGGCATTGGAAAGAGGACACAGAGGGTACCAACCAAGTCGTAATTTTTAGAATTGGATGGTTTTAAAAGTACAGAAGATAACATCAGAGGCAATATCGAGCTCCTACAAAATTGAAAAAAAGGATGTGTAGATTATTTTAAATTTTTGCTTAAGATTGGTTGAAATTATTTTGAAGGAATTCACAAAGGGCTAGGTAGAGAATTGTTATCTAACTGATGCCCTGAGGAAAGAAAATGCAAACACCTAGTAATGAACTTGAAAGCTCTAGCATGACTCATGAAGAAGAGGAAGAAATGCTACATGATATATCAAAATTACAAGAACAAGTGCAACAAATGTCATGCTCACAAAAGTTAACACAAGCTAAGATAAATGGCGTGGAAGCTAAGATGAATGGCATGGAAGCTAAGATGAATGGCATGGAAGCTAAGATGGATAATTTGAAGATAGATTTGAACACAAATTTGAAGAGAGGCATGGCAGATTTGAAGACAAATTTGACAAATTTTCTACAAGAAATACTTACTAATGGTGAAAAGGTAGTAAAGGAAACTCATGATGTGAACAAAGGAAATGTTAGTCATGATATCATAGACTCTAATGTGGGATTAAAGACCCACCATATTCCAAAAATCGATATGAGGAAGTTTGATGGCAAGGATCCCGCAACATGGATATTACATATGGAGCAATTTTTCGATCTCAATAATTGCAAAACACACAAAAGGTACGTATTGCAACTTTATATTTGGACCAAATCAGTTTGTATGGTATCAATGGCTTTTCTCTCGTAA
>APFE030081617.1:158004-169087 GCA_000404065.3 Pinus taeda | reverse complement strand
GTGCTTTCCCCCCCCCCCCCGATTTTCACTAGCTGATTCCGGGAAATTTTGTGGACGATTCCTAACGCCGCTTGGACCAGGCAGGAGCTAAACTTGTGCTCTTCAATTGCATTCTTTTCTTTTTAAATTCTGAGCTAGTTTCCTTACTTTGCTGAGCCTCTAGGGTTTGAAGAACGCGCCTTGGAACCATCACACCCTTCCTTAATTGAAAGGTGTGATGCATACTGGTCTTCTCACTGACTAGTCAGTATGCATTGCTCCCAGTACACTTACTCGGGTGCGATGGGCGCAAGGAGGAAACTTTTTGCACAGTTTTCTCATAGATTTTTTTCCTGTTTTTTACCAAATGAAGATCCTGACTCTTCTCTTGTTTGTTTTTCAAAGATTCATCGGAGCAAAAATGGTTGTTACATGGCAAGAATGCGAGAATGAAGAAGAGGACGCTATTGCTTTACATGATCCGAGCACAGTAGCTGCATTGCAGAACTGTGGCTTGTTGAAGTTTTTCCGTATCTCTAGCATGAGGCAACAAATTAGCTTGTTGCAATATTTCCTCAATTCCTGGGGTCCTATCAACCAGGTGTTCCAGATTAGGGGCAAATTGATCCCCTTGACTATCGTGGACATCTATTTTCTGACCGGATTATCGAGGCATGGCACCCCTCTCTCATTATCAGGCTCCACCCGTGGGGGTGAGTCCGTGAGGGAGTACATTCACCAGCACTGTAGGGAGGGATCTCAGCTGAGTACGAATGGCAATATCAATATCCGATATGTCACTGACCAGCCCTTGCAGACCATTCTATTCACTTTTGCTAGACTGGCTAGTAGTTCTGCTCTCCACATAGCTAACAGGTCTTACATGCAATATGCTTTGGAATGCCTTGAACCGAAGGTGTTCAACTGGTGTGATGCAGTACTCTCTGTGATGAAAGAACAACTGACCAAGGTGAAAAATGGAAGATACAAGAACTTTAGCTATGGTTCTATTTTGACCGCTTTTGCTTTGGAGAGAATCCCACTGATGCAGCCGCAATACATTTCACTTGGCCTACCTCCATCGACTGAACCACGGATGCAGAGATGGGTTGACCTCATGTCTCGGCATGCTGGCCAGCCCCAGATTTCTTTTTTTGATACTTTCTTCGAGTGGTTTGATCGTCAGGAGATGGTTTATGCCAGGTTTCCATATGTTGGCATGGATTTCCGGGGTGACCCGGATTTGGTGCTGCCGACTGGTGAGCAGTGGGGTGCTATGGGTAAATCTTTTGACCATATCTCTATCCATTGTTCTTTATAATGTTCTTATGTCTTCTTGACCAATACTAATCAAAACTCATGTGCTCATGCAGATATTGGACCAGTTCGACCGGCAGTACGCCGCAGAGACCTAGTGGTCGTTCCAGCAGGAGAGGCTGTTGGGAGGGCCATCCTTCGCGACCTTGACGTGATCGAGACTCTTTTAGCACTACAAGACCAGATCAAGTGTCTTACCCTTGGTATCCTAGATTTGAGGACCAACGAGCTGCCTCTACGGTTGCAGCGACATACTACTGGAGTGTCAAGTCGATGGACTAGGCTTTTATGCATGATTTCCCAGGCGATGACTTGTTATCACTAGCATCATTAGACTAGGGTGCCCCCTAGCATTTTGAGTTTTGGGTCATTTGACCGATTTTGTCTTGGTTACAGAACATTATGTATAAACTATAAACAGTTATGAATATATTTTTTATTTTCAGAGTTTTATTTTGGTTAGGTTACATGATCCTGCTGCATATATTGATGTGATGCTTCTTTTTATAAATGTCGCAAATGTCTATCTAACACATAATTTGCCAATGAGTCTGTTAATGTGTTTAAACTTCTGGAAATATGTTGATATTGGATGAAATTGAACTGTTTTTCCAAAATTCTGACTCTTAGGAACATGCGATAGATAGCTGGATTCCGTACGGGGTAGATGCCGGTGAGTTGTAGAATGATGAGCTGTGAGTCTAGCCTGATGACAAGTCGGCATATGCCATGTGTGATGGCATCAAAGAGGAGTTCTATCAATGAGCTGTATTCAACGATATTGTTCGTTGATCGACCAATACATACCCCTCTGAAACTTACTAACTCGCCGCTGGGATTGAAAATGGCCCATGCCACAGAAGACAGGTTCCGCGAACTACGACTTGCTCCGTCGGCATATCCAACAAGTGATTCCAATAGGTTTGACAACTGTAACGAATGCAAAAATTGGATTACCTAACCAAAATAAATTCTCTTGGTGAAAACAAAAATGTAACAAAAGCATGAGGATTACTACGCAGAATTAGGCATAGTAACGCTTGAGGTACAACCCATTGCGAGGTTGCGCCAGTGGAATCCCATCATAGTCCATCAACTCATAGGCTCCTTTCGCTAATACACTTTTAACAATATAAGGACCCATCCATAATGATTTTAATTTCCCTGCTCCCAACTTATCGGATTCCTGGTCGTAAAGTAAAACCAGGTCACCTTCTGAGAAGACGTGAGGTTTGACATTCTTGTCGAACTGTGCTTTGACTTGTTTCTTATGAGCTTCATTAGCCGAAGCTACATCACGATGGGTTTTATCCAATTAGATTAGTTCCAAGAAATGAGCCTCTTCTTCTGAGGTTCCGGGGAGAAGGTCGACTGCAAGTTTGAGGGACGAGATTTCACATTGAACAGGTAAGATTGCTTCCATACCATACACAAGTTGAAAAGGTGTGAACCCGGTCACATTTCTTACCGATGTCCGCTATGCCCACAGGGCCAAGTACAGGATCAAATGCCAATCCCGTTTGTGGACTCTGATCATCCTTTGCAGCATGTGCTTTAGGACCTTGTTGATCTCCTCAACCTGTCCGTTAGCTTGCGAATAATATGGAGTAGAGCTGTCGTGGGACAGTCCTAATTTGGCAACCAACTCAACCATCATGTGATTGCGAAAATGCGATCCATGATCTGTGACTGTGGCCTGTGGAATGCCGAATCGGGAGACTACGTGATTAAAAAGGGCACCCGTTTCGCCGTTGTTGTTTAATGTAGGCATTGCCTCGGCCCATTTGGTAAAATAGTCTACGGCGACTATGATATACCCATACCCCCCGGCCGAGGTGTGGTTACATGTCATGAAATCTATGCCCCATTTGGCGAATGGCCCAACAGCGACTACTGGTTGCAGCGGTGTAGGTGGTCTTCTGGTTTTGCTATCGAAAATTTGGCAAGCATGACAACTTCTAACTACGGTTATGCAATATTTGAACATTGTTGGCTAGAAGTATCCTGCTCGCAAAATTTTTTGCACCGTAGCATAACCATATTGATGCCCCCCACATGCGCCTGAATGACAATCATTCAGGACTTTTTCGACCTCCTCATGGGTGAGGGACCTCCACAGAACTGTATCGATACCACGATGGTAAAGGGTATCATCGACGATCACGTAGTCTTTCGCTTTGTATCGAATATGTCGTTGTTCGGAGAGTGAGGTATTAGACATATATGTTTGTGTCTGGATATAGATGATTATATCTCCGTACCACAGATCACTTGAAGATGTCATAAACAAATTTTCATCCACGGTTGCTTCTTTGGATGTTGCATCATTGGACGATGATGGGAGATCACATAGTAACTCCGCGAATACCAGGGCTTTCTTTGATTTGGATTTTTTGAATTCCAGATCAAACTCTTGTAGAATTGCTATCCATTTTGAATATTTGCCCCCCAGCAACTGTCGCGACAATATATATGTCATGTGGTTGCAATCTGATAAAATGGTAGTTTTTCTGAAGAGGACGTAGTGTCGAAATCTCTGTATCACTTGAACAGCTGCGAGGGTGAGCTTTTCAACGTAGGAGTATTTCATTTCCGTATCATTTAAGTTTCGGCTTAAATAATACATAGGATGTTCAATTCCATTGTCTTCATGAACTAAAACCATTGCTATGTTCGTATCTGCTACAGCTAGATACAGGTTAAAGTCTTTTTGATAATCAGGAGCATACATTAATGATGTTTGTATTAGAGATTGCTTTAAAGCATCAAAGGAAGCCTGCGCGACCTGATCCCAAACGAAGGGTACTTCGTTTTTCAATAGACGAGTATAACCTTTAGCTAGTTGGACGTAATTTGGAATGAACCTCCTAAGGAAGTTTGCTTTCCCTTGGAGTTTCTGAATCTGAAGCAAGTTTGAAGGTGGAGGCAAATCGATGATTCCCTGAACCTTGCATGGGTCAAGACGAATCTCATCCTTTGAGACCACGAAGCCAAGTAAATGACCAGAACTGACACAAAACACGCATCTATGCGGATTGAGTCGTATTTTGTAGTGTCGGCAATGTAGAAATATCGCTCTCAAATGGTGCAGATGATTGGTCCACTTTCGCGAATGAGCTAGGAGATCATCGAGATATGGTTTAACGATGTTTTTGATGTCATGGAAAGCATAGTTCATTGCTCTTTGAAAAGTTGCCCCTGTGTTCTTCAAACCAAAGGGTAGCTTGCGATATGCGAATGTGCCCCACGGACAAATGAATGAAGTCTTTGACTAGTCCTGTGGGTGGATATTTATTTGATTATACCCAGAAACTCCATCCATTAATGAAAAGATTTCGCATTCAGCGCATTCATCAATTATCTGGTCAATAAAGAGTGTAGGGTAGTTATCTTTTGGACAAGCTTGATTTACATCCCTGTAATCGACGCACACTCTAATCGTTCCTTGTTTTTTCATCACAGGAACAATATTCGATACCCAATCGGTCAGAGGAAGAGGGTAAATGAAACCAGCATGGAGGAGTTTTTCAACTTCCGCCTTGATGGCAATGGCTTTCTTGGGGTGCACCTGTTGTAGCCGCTGTCATACCGATTTGACATCTGGATACATCTTAATTTCGTGTTCAACTATGATCGAGTCAATACCTGGCATTTCATCATATGACCAAGCAAAGACATCTCTAAACTCGCGAAAGAGAGTGTTATATATTTCCAGTTCTGAAGAAGAACAAGATTTGCCAACATGAATATTCTCTACAAAATTTGTTTTGGTTGAGATATTTATGGCAGTAGTCTCTTCGATATTGGATAGGTTTCTCTTGGAATCCACTGTATTTACAGTATTTGCCAGAAAGTCAAATACTGAAGGATGGTGTAGGTTACTGGAATTATCTTATTTCCAGTTCAGAAGATGGGAACGATGGTGGTAATCTTCCCATGGTGCCCTGTCAATCATCATCGATTGAATGATTCCTTTGTCTATAGAGTGCATTTGTGACCAAGGATCTAAAGGGGTGCCATATTCCTTAGACCTATCTATCCAAACGCTTGATGAGCGTTGATGCGAGTTTGCCTCCCATGCTGAAAACATTGATTTCTATAATATTTCCAGTGGGGTTAGAGGCAAAACTTGCAGATGATCCATTTTAAAATCGTTTTCTGACATCTTTTGAATGGAAGATATCATATTGCAGGTTCCTACATTAGCCACTTCTGCCAAATTTGTTGGAGGCGGTAGGGTAAAAGTTCCCATTAATGTAGGGTCTTTTAGTAGGCCTACTCCAATATTTTGAAGTGTGCTAGGGCTTCCATGGATCATCGGAATGCTTCCCGTAACTTGAGAACTGTTGGGGAGAAAATTTTGTTGGTCAATGATTGTAATTCCTCCTTGGGATGGAAATACAATTTTGCTAAAGTAGGTCGACACAATGGCTGCCATGGAGTATATCCAGGGCCTTCCCATTAGGATGTTGTAATCGAGGTTTCTGTCGATGACTTCAACATCGATTTCTACTGTTTTGCCCCCCAGTTCGACTTGTAAGTTACTTAATATTCCATACGGGGTGTATGTTCGTCCATCAAATGCTTTTAACGTCGTGGATGATCGCGACAAGGATGGAGACCCTAGAGTTTTCTAGCAACTCATCAACATGATACTTCTGGATGCCCCCTCATCAATAATTGTTCTATGAACACTCTTGTTGAGGGCTTTCACTTGAATGAGGAAAGCTAGTTGAGCTCGTAACTGAGGGTCGTATCCTTTGTGATTAAAAGATACAAGATTGGAATCCATTGGGTCAATCCCACCTATTGTTGATAATAAAGCCTGCTTTTGGGAGGGGCAATTTTGCAGTACCTCAAGATTCGACAGTGTGGATGGTGATTGGGCTAAATCCTCCACTATATTATAGTGTTGTGCTTCTCAGGCACGAGGATTAAACGTCGATTTGTGTACTACTCCCTTTGGCGGTTTTATTGTTAATTCAGGAATGATGGGTGGCACAAATTCGGGTTAAGTTGTTGTTGAACTATTAGGTTGATCATTATCCTTGTTGTTCAACATCTGTGGATTCCTATAATCTTTACTCCTTGTCGATATGAGAGCGTCATTTAGTTGCTTTGAAACTGACAACATTAGCACCTGGGACGAGGAAGAATTTTCACTAGCAACTAGATTTGTTCCTGGGTTTGGAAACGGATCAGTCAATACAGCCGAGGTTTTTGAACTTTTGAATGATTTTCTAAGTTCTTCTTTATATGGACACTCATTGGTCCAGTGGTCCTCGTCACATATATGACATGGAGTTTTTGGTTTCCTATTCCCATAAGGGTTTGCAGAAGATTTTTTAGGAGATGAGTCCTCCTGGTTTTTCTTCTTCCCTTGTTTTCTCTTATTGCCTCCTGGTTGCTTGGGTTCTTTGCCTTTGTCTGTCGACACGGCATTTACTTCCGAGGCTAGAAGTTCTTCATTTGCATTTTGACTCAAAACCGTGTAGGCCTTTTTTTACGTAGCCTTTACGGTTTTAGTGCTTGTCGTACCCATCACACCATCGCCGGCATGAGAGTCTTTGTTTGATTTAGGAGGCGGAGGAATGGAAAATTCTAGTCTAGGAGCATCAGGGATTTCATCATAGAGCGTGCTAGACTGAGTATAGATCAAGTCTAGATATTTTGCACGAGCAATAACTTGCTCTTTGGTGACGAATCCTCCCTTTGCCACATCTTCTATAATAGTAGGTAACAGAGACTTAATAAACCATTCAGCCAATAGTTGATCAGGAACATACGTTTTTACCATTCTACGACGATGTCACCATTCATGAATATGATCGGATATGTGAGTGGCCGTCATTTGTTTGAAATTGGTAAGTAGCTCAGTTCTTGTTTCGTACCTTATAGGTAATTGAAAATGGGTTAAAAAGGTTGTGGCTAGGGTACTGAAGTTATCAAATGTAGCTCTAGATAGTTCGATATACCACTTTGCTGCCGGACTAGTTAGCGTTCGCTGAAAGAGGCGAATCCTGATCGAATCATCATTGAGAGTGTTTGATGAACACCATAGATGAAAGGTAATCACATGATTCGACGGATCTTTGCCCAAATTTCCATTAAATTTAGGAATATCAGACGAAAGTTTATGCGGAATCGCCGGCCACCAAGGGGCGTAGGCAATTGGATCGTTCGTTAGTCGACTTAGATCTGGTAACTCTAAAGTTGCCACAAAAGGCAACTGCTGATTCAGGCTTGGTTGAGCATACCCAGGATAAGATGGAATCGTTTGAGCAGTTGATCTTTGCATACCATCATAATGCATTTGATGTTGGTAACTTTGGTAAGGTTGATGGGCATAACCATTATACGACTGCCCATTACTTGCAAAGATTTCTTGCTCATATCCTTGGTAAGCTTGTTGGAATTACGGTTGTTGGTATTGCACCAGCCATGGTTGTGAAGCCATGGGCTGTTGTCCAGTACTGATTGTTTGAACAAGATGGGGGTTGGCGTTCCCCGTTTGAACCTGTGCCATTCCACTAGTTGGTGATTGCGGTTGTGTCATAGGTACAAGAGATTGTTGCATTACAACTTGTGAAAGTTGAGGTTGGCATACAACTGGTAACGCTTGTACTTGCAATATTGCCACAATAGCCGGCGTAGTGGGGATGTTTGTCATAGGTAAACTTTGTTGTGTTGAGCATACAACTCTTGGTTGTTGAGGCAAGATTGGCACCCAACCGCTAGTCGTGATTCCAACATAACCCAAATTATGTTGTGAACTCACGCATGGTTGTCCTTCCGAAGAAGACAATGAAAAGGTATACGGCCCTCCATATGACGGTAATTCAGTACTCAAAGGAATGATTTGCCTTTGGTAACCAGTTTGCCGAAATTGATCTTGCGAAGGATCAATTTGTTGAGACTCAACATAAGAGATTCCAGATATAATTCCGGACGAACTAATGGGAACAGTCTATATTGTCGAAATAGCCCCTGGATGGACTCCATCCAGTGATTGAGAGCTAGTTGGGACAGATGGCACGCCGGCGAACATTATCGGAGTAGCAGAAGGAGCTTCTGTTGTTGTTGTGTCAGGTAACACAGTCCTTGATGTCGACGGTTGTTCAGACATATTAAGCCTATCCAAAAGATTCCTTAGTGATTCTTTAGGAACTTCCAATGGCGGGTGAATTTCTTCTGATGAAGAAGGATATAGGGCGATCCCAGCTCCAAGTTGTGTTGGAGTGTTAGATGGAGGATCTTCCACAATCTCTTCTATGGCAATCAATCCAGGAGGAAGAGGTAGACCGTCAGGTCCATAAAAGATTTCTGGTGCCAAAGAAGATATAAGTTCTGCAACAACAGACGGTTGGGGAGTAACACCTTCTAAATTAGCTGTAGATGGAGACGATTCAGGAATAGAAGTGTTTACCATCACACTAGGATCAGTTTTAATGTCCTTTTGTTGTTGCGGAATTTCTTCTGTTGAGGCAGGGATACCAAAAATTTTCAGAGTAACCGGAGTCTCTGAGGATGTTGGAGTGCTTGTTCCAGCCAACCTAGGGGACTTTGATCCAGTCAAACGAGTTTGCTTTGTCCAGAATGGTTTTGCTTCTGGAGTCAATGACGGTTGACTCGTAAGTCTCCGTGAATGACGGGGTTTTGATTGACTTTCTTCCATGATTGCGGATTAATTGATCAACTCAAAATGAAAGGGAAAAAATCTTTTTCGAATTACATGAATTTTAGACGCTTTGACACCACTTGTTTTTTCAATTTGAAAGAATCGAGAAAAAACAAAAGATGACTCTATTCGCCTTCGATTTTTATTGAGCCTAAAGTGACAAGTGATCAGAGGACCTTTTCCTTTAAGGAGTCTGAAAAGGAGCAAAATGGACTTCTCAGGAGATCTAGGCAGGGGGGATTACCAAACCAATCACAAAACTGCAGAATACCTTTTATGGTACGGTAGTCAATCTTCCCGAATGTTGTTTTCAATGCATTGCGATCGATAGGGTGGCAAACACGGCTTCCTAAGGATAAAGGATGCAGCCTATTGTGCTCTCCCAAAATATACTCGACGGTACGTGGGAGCACAAGTCTGTACTGGCACTTGCCGTCTCAGAGTGGAGGAATCACCCAACCAACAATGGAAACAGCAGTTACCAGGTTATACGACACTAAAATACGTCTCTAGCCTAGACCCCTAGATGTCGTGCGTTAGGTTCCAAAGCGTTGTTAGATTCATTAAATTTAATTTAAGTTGATCTTGCTTAAAAATTTGCCTTTCAGGTTCACCGCGTGATGTGTATACAGTTCCTAAAATGCAGTCTAAGATGATAAACGAACATTTAATCTTCTTTTGGCAATGAAAATCCTAGCTACTAAGGAAAGAAAGTTAAGAATCTTTCAGCAAAGAGCACAAAGCACACGCTAAATGCACTGTCCTAAATCAAACCAAGTAGTCTAAATGCAAATGCACATGCATATATTTGTTTTTAGCCTTCTTAATATATGAATGATGATAAGAAAGCTATGTGCAAATTTGAATTATTTTTCAAAGCGACAATACTCAACAAATTTTTTTTCAAAATGAAGTGAAGGTAAGAGAGACACTTTGCAATTTCGAAATGAAAATTGCTTTTCGACACTTTAAAAACTACTAATTCAAATGATATGCAATAGTAATTGTATAATAGACTGTCAAGGACAATGGGATTGTCTTATAAAACTGAAAACGACAGCTACGACACTTTCAGATCAAGAAACGACAGTTCGAATATGCTACTTTTTTGCAAAAGAGAACTGAGAATGGCGCACAATACATAAAAACACTTACATTTCTTTGCACTATGGAGGTGGAATAATGTAAGAGAAGGGGGTTTTCACAGAGATACACTGACCACAGACACCAAAACTCCTGAATAGCACTGAAAACAGTGAGGAAAAAAACCAAAGTCTGAAGGTAAAGTTAACCTTCCCTGACCATCGCACCTGTCACACTGTGAATTCAGTATGCAGCGCACCTATTGCACTTGGGAAGTGTGATGCATATAGACTGCCTCGAAGGCAGGGTACGATGGTACCATTGCGAGACTTTAAATGAGTTTTTACTCACAATTTGCAATTTAGTTCAGGGATTTAGGCTGAGTAAGTGATGTTCAGTATTTGTAAATCACAGGGGTAGATCTAAGGAGGTTACTAGAGCCGCCACTTAGGGAAATTAGACAGTTTGCAGATCGATTGTTTAATTCATAAACAAAACCCGGAGATAGACTGAAGCAGCATTGATCTACTTTGCATTTGTATAACAAATGCAGTTCAAAGGCTAGTTGGCTTAGCTTCAGGCTCCATCTGTAAGTTTATAAAAGAAACAAAGATAGGCTTAACAAATAATCTAGTCACTCCCCAGCGGGGTCGCCATTTTGTTACCGGGAATAGTGTCCACTCGGATGCTGCTATTCCCACTAAGACTAGTAGCTATCTTAGAAACAAACAAGTAAAGTCTACTTTCGTTTTCCTTTATGAAAATAGATAAGAGTGGAACCAAAGAGACCAACCTTAGTCTTGCGCTTGATTTCCTTGTTTGATTCCTCTCTTTCCTGATAGAGCTTCACCGCTTCTTCTTCGTCTACCCAGCTTCAAAGAGCACCTGTGGAATCACAGCAACGTACTACTATCGAAGAACAAAGATCTATATTCATAAATAACACAAGACCAAATGTGTGTTAACCATACAAATGCATATATAAGTAAACATACAAGAATATGGAGGAAAACTTGAATAGCTTTA
>APFE030081617.1:137434-157984 GCA_000404065.3 Pinus taeda | reverse complement strand
AAACCAACAGCACTTCTCTATAAGATACAAAATTCCAGCCTCTGGATCTCTGTGATGAGGGATCCATATATAGATGATTACAGAGAGGTGAGTCATCTTCTGGGGTCTTGATTAGTGTCCTCTCTCTGATAGTTCCTGCTTCCACGTGGAATGATGATCTCTTACTCATCCCTGGTCGAAAATAGAGAGGCAAGTGTCAGAGGGGAAGCTTATGGAAGATTCCATGATCTTCCGCCTCACATTTTGTCCCTGCCATTTGTCCTTTCCTGAGCATCGCACCCTACAGAGGAGAAATTCAGTATGCATCGCACCTTGTACACTGGGAAGGTGATATGCATTGCACCCTCTGCACTGAGCTTTCAGTATGGTCTAGTTTTGACCATTTATGAGCAGTTTCTAGTGGAGAACTTCTGGGAGATGATGTAATCATCTGACCTTGTTCCTTTAGGCAGTGAAGCAACACTTTTAGGGACTTAGGAGCCCTTAGTTTATGGACATTTATGATTGGGTTGAAGTGCCCAAAAATGTCTATAACAACGTCACAACCTCTAATTAGCCCATATGGCTCTCCCACATTGGTCCTTAAAATACACAGTCAGACCAATATTAATAAAGAAAAATGAACCAATCAAAAAAAGGCACATGTAAACCAACCATTGACCCAAATTGTACAAAGTCAACTGTCGAGTCACCTTCCTAGTCAATGTATAGATTGTTGACTGTGTGTATCTGCAACCCAACTTTTAAAATTTTAATTGTTTGGAAATTCGATCAGAACATGATATCAGGAGCATACGATATCGATTTTGAGTGAAATGAGTTGTTTTGGATTTAGGTCATCGAGATCTACGCATAGGTTTCAAGTATTTTTGAACACTCTGAATTTTGATTACTAAACTAAACCTCTGGATCACTCCTCTCCATTGAAATCTTTTGGACCTCCAAAATACTACTTTCAATCAACAAATTGAAGACTGCACCAGAAAAATTAAAGATTATAATAGAAAAAATATTGAAGATTATAATAGAAAAGTTTAAGAACCTAACGGGAATCTCACAAGAATGCTAGATCGAATTGAAGCATGGGAAACATCAATAGTGGAGAAAGGAAAAATAAGTTGCAAATTGGTAGATGAAGAAGCAACATTAGAAGATAAAATGATCAGCTTCATTAGCACCATTGTCGAACAAAATCCTAGAACCCATGTTGCAAATGCAGGAGAGACATGTCATTTTGTTGAAGGTGAAAACCATGATCAAATTATCAAGGAAAAATCTGGAGAAATTACAACTGTGGAAAAAAGTAGCAAAAGTGGCCTAGCATTTTCAGCCACAAATTATTCAATATTATTGTTGGTTGATGATTGCAATGAAAAAACCTCTATTACATTTCTTAACACCACAACTATTATTTTTTATCAAGGCAAAGGTAAATAATTTGTAGTAGGAGAACATAAACTTTTTCCTTGGCATTTGGGCATCCCAATAATCAGAGTAGCGCAACATCAACAAGGTGGTATTTTTCAGGGATTACTAATGCTTAGTTGGAAATACATTCTCCAAGATATCATGCGCTCTAGAGGTGTTATGGTTACAATTAGCATATTGTTTATGGGAAACCTAGTGTCTTTTCGATCGACCACCCCCCTAGGTTTGGTAGCTACCCTAGAAACCAATAGTTTAAAGCAATTCGTGATTGCTTCTATGTATGATAGATAAGGGAGAGGCAAAGAAACCAACCTGGATCTTCCACTAGACTCCTTGCTTGATCTCTCTCCCCTTGACAGAGCATGCAACTCCTCTCCGTACTTATCCCACTCGAAGAGTACCTATAGAAACATAGTAACAAAGAACCATCAAAGCATCCTAATATATTATATCATAAGCATTGTAGAAACATAAATACAATGAATATACAATAGCATTTACAAATAATAACATTCACAATTGCACAATTGTATGGAAGAAAACTCGAAGAACTTCATTAAATAGAAGGGAGAATTACAACCCAGCTGTCTGATCTAGCATCATCCTCCCAACATCAAAGCCCTCTTCACCTCATGAAAAGAAAGATCACACCAACAATACAATACTCCTTCTCAGATAGAAACTATCAGTACTTCCTTACAAATTACAAAATTCTAGCCTCCAGATCTCTCAGCTGAGGGATCCATTTATAGATGTGTGCAAGGGTGTGAGTCATCTCTAGGTTTTTGATTAGTGTCATTCCACTTGTTGCATTTGGTTCCACTTGAAGATTTCTTGGATCTCTTTCTCATCTCTGGGCAAACTTAGAGAGGCAAGTGTCATAGGAGAAGTTTCTAGAAGATTCCATGAGCATCCACTTAGCCAATTGTCTCGGACATTTGTCCATCCTTGCTCAATGCACCCTACAGAAGGCCTCATCAGTATGCATCACACCTGGCTAGTGTAGAAGTCAGTATGCATCGCACCCTAACAGTGGAGCAGTCAATATGGTCCAATTTAGGCCAATTCTGGATGGTTTTTCAGGTGGAACTTTTAGGGAATTATGTAATCAGTTGACCATGTTCTTTTAGGGTATGAAACAACACTTTTAGGAGTTGAAGAGCCCTATTTTATCGACATATAAGATTGGGGTTGAAGTGCCCAAATATGTCTATAACAGTTGCCCCCTAAAGCATGAAGTCGTAAATATTTGATGTCAAGTGAAATGCTTTATCATGAGGACCTGAGGTTTTCGAACTGGAAGGTGACCTGTATAAGATACAATACAATACATCATCATAATATAATTTTTCATGATCTCGCTGAGGCGGGCATTCCCATGCTCAGCTTTATAAATCCATTTCATGTACATAGAACAGATAGTCATTTGCAGTTGCAGACTGGTGATTCTTCATATGTAGAGTCATCATCCCTGGCTCGGATGACCATTTATGCAGCTTTTGTGTACATTTGATGTCTTTATATCCCTGAATATATCGCAACCCGGATGGATGAAACTAGATTTAGGGTCTTCAAAACTTGTTCAATATTCACCTGATGTACAAGTCAATCCATGTGAAGAAATGTTCTGAAGTCGAACATGGAAGGACATTGCCTGATTACCAGCCAATAATGTGAGTCGTTAACAGACGCGAGAGGAATCACTGATAATGATAATGAACCTCAAGGTACTACAATACAGTTCACGTGGTGTGAATATATGATCTAATGTCGAACACCACACAAAATCTTTCGGTCGAAGGCCACTGATGTCAACCTATCGCCGAAAGTGAGAAACTTGCCATTGAGGAATGCAAGCTTCATAGTACTAAAAGGGGTGTTTCTATGTCAACTTCTTGGATAATGAGCTGATGTCGACAAGAAGTGACCTGTTGTAGGAGGGCCTTAATGTATCCCACATCTACGACATGAAATGAAGCAAATGATTTTCTGGAGGTGAAAACGATCAGACGACACAAGGTTCAGGAATGGTGGTGACGAAAAATGGAGGTTGAAGGTATTGCAGTGGAAGAGGCATTAACTGGATTATGGTTTCTCAACTGAAAGGTTTCTCTTGAACATATTGGAAACATTGAGATGGATTGGTAGCGTTAACCCCAACAGATGGATGGTGTGGAAGACCAATGGTGAAATGATCGGTGAACGGAATAACCCAACCCAACTCAATCATGGTGATGGAGTGAAAGTGTCATGTTCAAGAGCGACCTGCTACCATAAAATTCTTCAAGTTTTCTTCCCTTTTTCCGTAGTCATTGCTCACCAGTACCTCTTTATTTTTGTCAAGCTTGAGGAGGATAACACATGCTTGTTCTATAATTTTCCCTTCGGGCAAACCTGTCACTATGTTTTAGCGAGTCTAGCAACAGTGAAACTCGTTCTTGTCTAGGTGGACAAGTTTGTCGCTATTGTTTTAGCGAGTTTAATGACAAAGACAACTCAGTCCTTTTCATGTTTAGAGAATTTGAAAAGGGACGAAAAAAGAACTCCAGAAGTTATTTTTCATTGCACAATCCCTTAAGTCCGAAAAAGGATAAAATAATACAAAAGGGATGACGTTTTGATCACTTTAGCGAGTCGAAAAGACAAGTGCTCAAATTGTTTCATGGGATAATCCCTCAAGTACGAAAAAGATTAAAATATACAGGAGGGATGGCATTTCCAATCACTTTAATGAGATGGAAAGGCCAATAGCTCGACAATATTTTCATATTTAACGAGCCTGAAAAGAGTTTAAAGGAGACTCTTTTTTGAGGAATGAGTGGTGTCTAGGGGAGCAACTGGTTCTGGGTAAGCTTCGAACTTCTCAAAACATGGTGATGTGAAGAGGTTGGCTAACAAAACCACTCGTCGTGGATGTTCCTCAAAAAGGGGTAAACAATCAAGTGGAGGCGTATGATCAGCCAAAAGGATGGAGGTGATGGTAAGAACACAACCAAGGCTCAAAAGGCTAATAGCATGGCAATCACAAAGGTTATTTACCGAAGGTGGGTTCATTTTTTAATGAGCTTGAACCGTGGGGAACTATGCTCGGTGGTAGGTTTATTTTTTAATGAGCTTTAACCATGCGATAACATATGCTCGGTTTTTTAGTTTTCTTTTTATGTAAGCTAGAAACGACAAAACTAAAAAGCTAGAAAAACAAAACTAAAAAGCTAGAAAAACTAGAAACCTAAGGAACTAATAAGGTTAAGTAGGATGGTTTTGTCCACGGAATAGAAAAAACACTTCCTTCGCTTCGTCCACAAAGTAGACGAAGGTGAATGGTGTGGTTGACCAATCACCTAACCTAAGAAGTTAAAAAGCTAAAAAAATCAAAAAATGGGCATGAAAAAGGGTTGCATGCCCCTAGCATGATGAAAAGGAGAGTCTCCAGTAACCATATGGAAATCACTATGGTTAAGAAAGATTGTTTCATCTGTAGAGCAGACAAAACACTTCCTTGGCTTTGTTCACCAAATAGACAAAGTTGAATGGTGTGTCAGACCAATCACTTAACTTATAGGGAAATTCATATGTAGGACGGTTTCGTCGACAGAGTAGACAAAACATTTCCTTGGCTTCGTCCATAGCATAGAAAAAAGTGGGTGTCTCAAACCAATCAACTAACCTACAGGGAAACCTATCTTTTCAGCTAGGTTCGTCCACCAAATAGACAAGGGTGCATGCCCCCTAAGCTTCATTACATTCACCAGATTACTCGTGGTAATTAGGTGGATGGAATGAAGGTTGAAGAGACATTACTGGTGTACAAGGACCATTTAGGGATGATGATTGACTTAGAGTTATGTTTGAACCGGGAAATGAAAGCTGGTCAACAGAGACAATTTTGCCTTCAAGCGAGAAACACATCACTCGAAAGAGTGTTGAAACAATAGCTTCCATGTTGTAAACATAGTCATGTCTAAGGAGTAGATTGTAATCTAACGATCCTTGGACTACCATCACGTTTAGTTGAATGGTTTTCCTTCCTAAAGTTATCGGTAACTTAGGAAGGATCCCTAATGGTCGACTGGTTCCTTTGTTAAAGCCTGACAAATTCTGTGAAACAGGCATAAGCGATGGCTAACCAAGTGCTTTCCAAGCAGTTGAGGAAAGGATACTCACTAACGCACCCTCATCATTGATAGTGCCAGACACAATCATTTTGTAGACTTGTACTATGATCCAGAATGGTACATAAGAAGGAAGGTGGGATCTTGCTAGTTGATTCCAATCGAAGGAAGTGACTAGACTGCCTGGAGGGGGTACCGAATAAATGGGAGAAATATCTACACTATCAAAATGGTCAAAGCTATTCTTAATCTTAGATGATGTAGAAGAGATCATATGACAGGTTTCCACTGTGGCCACCTCCGCAAGTCCAGCTGGTGGCAGGAGGGCAAAAGTACCCATTAAGGATGGATCTTTTAGGAGACCTACTTCGACATTTTGAAGTGATTGAGAACTCCCATGGATCAATGGAATGCTTCCAGTAGTTTGTGAACTGTTTGGAAAAAAGGCTAGTTGGTCCACGATTGTAATTTTGCCTTGGAAGGGAAATGCAATCTTTCTAAAATATGTAGACACAATGACAGCCATAGCATAAATCTAGGGCCTTCCTAGTAAGATATTGTAATCAAGGTTTCCATCAATGACCTCAACTTCAATCTCTACTATCTTGCCCCCCAGTTCAACTTGCAAGTTACTTAAAATCCCATACAGCGTGTCTGTTCTTCCATCAAATTATTTTAATGTCGTTGATGATCGTGACAAGGGTGGTGAACCTAAATTTTTCCAGCAACTCATTGACATAATGTAGGTAGATGCCCCCTCATTAATGATTGTTCGATGAATATTTTTATTAAGGGATTTTACCTGTATAAGGAAAGCGAGTTGGGCCGGTAACTGAGGTACGTATCCTTTATGGTTAAAGGCCACAAGATTGGAATCCACTGGATCAATCCCACCAATTGTTGATAACAAAGCGTGCTTTTGGGAGGGGAAATTCTACAGTACTTCAAGTGTCAACATAACGAATGGCGATTGAGCCAGATCCTCCACTATATTATAATTCTATGCAGCTCGAGCATGAGGATTAAATGTTGGTTTATGTAAGACTCCCTTTGGCGGCTTTATTGTTAATTCAGGAATAATGGGTGGAACAACTTCTAGCGAAGTCGTTGTCGAACTACTAAGTTGATCTGTAGCCTAGTTGTTTGACAACGTTGGATTCCCATTATCTTTGTTCCTTGTTGATATCAAAGCATCATTTTGTTGTTTTGAGATGGATAGCATAAGAACTTGGGATGTGGAAGCATGATCGATAGAAACTAGATTAGTTTCTAGGTTCGAAAATGGATCAGTCAACACCACTAAGGTATTTGAAGTCTTTAAAAGTTTCGCAATCTCAGCTCAATGTGGACAATCTCTCGTCCAATGCTCGTTGTTACATATGTAACATGGATCACGAGGTTTCTTTTTCCAAGTAGTCTTCTCAGAGATTTTTCAAGAGTTGAATTTTCCTGTTTCTTCTTATTATTTGTCCCTTTCTTCTTGCCCCCGATTGATTTAGATCTTTTCCCTTGTCAGATGACACGACATTAATCTCCAAGGCAAGAGGTTTGTCATTTTCTTTTTGACTAGAAATTACAAGGTATTTACTAGATGGAGCCTTTGCGGTTTGCGTGATTGAGCCACCGATCATGCCATCACCAGTGTGAGAATCCATTTTTGATTTAGGAGGGGGAGGAATGGAAAATTTTGGCCTAGGAGAGTCAGGAATTTTTTCGTAGTGTGTGTCGGACTGAGTATAGATCAAGTCTAAATATTGGGCACGAGCAATGACTTGCTCTTTAGTGACAACTCCTCCTTTTGCCACATCCTCAATTATAGAAGGCAATAAGGACTTAATAAACCACTAAGCTAAAAGCTGATGAGGAACATATGTCTTTACCATTCGAGGACGACATAGCCACTCATGAATATGATCAGATATGTGAGTGGCTATGGTTTTTTTAAAGTTGGTAAGGAGTTCTATTCTCGTTTCGTACCTTATGGGTAACTGAAAGTGGGTTAGAAAAGTAGTGGCAAGGGTGTTGAAGTTATCAAACGAAGCTCTAGGAAATTCAATATACCATTTCATTGTCGGACCACTGAGTGTTCTTTGAAAAAGGTGAAGCCTAATCGAATCATCATTCATGGTTTTGGACGAGCACTACAAATGAAAAGTCATTACGTGATTTGATGGATCTTCACCTGGATTTCCATTGAATTTAGGAATATTGGAGGGAAGTTTATGAGGAATCGTTGGCCACCAAGTGGCATATGCAATTGGATCATTTGTCACTCGGTGCAAATCTGGTAATTCCAGAGTTGATACAAAAGGAAATTGCTAATTCAGGTTAGGTGAAGCATACCCAGGATAAGATGGAATCGCCTGAGCAGTAGGTCTTTGCATACCAGCATAATGTATCTGATGCTGGTAACTTTGATAAGGTTGTTGGACATAACCAATATAGTGTGGTTGTTGATAACCGTTTTGAAAATGCGGTTGTCCATTACCTACAAAGCCTTGTTGCTCAGGTCCTCGGTACATTTGCTGGAATTGCAGTTGTTGGTATTGTACCAGCCATGGTTGTTGGACCATTTGTTGTTGCCCAATACTAGAAGATTGACCAAGATGTGGAGTGATAATACCCATTTGAGCCTGAGTCATTCCAGGTAAGGAAGAACTAACCTGAGGTTGTGATTGGGACATAGAGACAAGAGGTTGTTGTATTGCAACGTAAGAGACTTGAGGTTGACATATAACAGGCAGTGCTTGTACTTGCGACACAATCACAATAGTAGGTGTAGTGGGAATATTCGACACAAGTTGGATTAGATGCATTGAATATACAACCCTTAGTTGTTGAGGCAGTATTGGTACCCAACCGCTAGACGTAATTCCAATTTGACCTGAATTTTGTTGTAAACTCTCATATGGTTGTTCTCCAGGAGGGAACAATGAATAAGCATACTGCCCTCCATATGGCAGCAGTCCAGTTTTCAAAGGATATATCGGTCTTTGGAGACTGGTATGCCCAAATTGATACTGGCATGTAGGATCAATTTGTTGAGTTTCAACATAAGAGGTACCAGATGGGACTCTGGATGAACAAATAGGAACATAGCATGTTGTCGAAACAACCCCTAAGTGGACTCCAGCTAGTGATTGATAACTAGCTGGGACAGATGGTATACCAGCAAACATTGTAGGAATGGCAACAGGAAGTTCTACTGTAGCTGTATCAGATAACACAATCCTAGATGTTGATGGTTGCTCAGACATGTTTAGTCTATCCAAAAGATTTCCTAGTGATTCGACAGGAACTTACGATGAAGGATGATTAAAAGAACTAACTTCAGGAGTAGAAGGATACAGATGAATCCCAGTCCCAAAATGTAACGTGGTACTAGATGGAGTATCCTCTACTATCTCCTCTATAGCAATCAATCCATGTGGAAGAGGTAGACCGTCAGGTCTATAAAATATTTCTAGAGTCGAAGAAGGTATAGCTTCTGCAGTGATAGATACCGGAGGGGTGAAACCCTCTGAATTCTGGAACTCAAATTCTAGATGTTCAGGTGCATGAACTTCAATCTCTGGAGCTGTTTCAGGTATAGAAGTGTCTACCATTACTCTAGGATCAGTTCTAATGTCCTCTTGTAACTGGAGAACTTCTTCTCTAAAGGCACATGTACCAGAAATGATCAGAGTAACTCTAGTCTCTGACGATTTTGAAACAAAAGTTTCAAATAAACCAGATGAATTGGACTCTGTTAAACAAGACTGTTTTTCCTAAAATGGCTTTGTTTCCAGAGTCAAAGACAGTTGACTCGCTAGTCTCCATGAACGACGGGTTTTTGATTGACTTTCTTCCACGATTGCGGATTACTTGATCAACCCAAAATTAAGGGGAAAAATGTTATTCCGAATTAATAAATTTTAATGAAACTTTGACACAACTTTGCTTTTTCAGTTTTTAAGAGTTGATAAAAAGCTAAATATGACTCTAGTCCCCTTCGATTTTTAATGAGCCTAAAGTGACAAGTGCTTAGATGGACCTTTTATTTTAAGTAGTCGAAAAGGAACGAAAGTGACTACTCTGGAAATCTAGACAGAGGGATTACCAAACCAATTGCAAAACTGCAATATACACCTTAGTGATAAATTAAAGAGAAATTACCAAGGACTTATGTACGTCAGTCAATCTTCCTGAATGTTGTGTTCAATGCATTGCTATCGATAGGGCGGCAGACACGGCTTCCTATGGATAAAGGATATAAGCCTATTGTGGTCTCCCAATATATACGTGACGGTATGGGGAGCACAAGTCTGTGTTATCACTTGTCATATCAAAGAGGAGGAATCACCCAACCTTCGATGAAAATGATAGTTACTATTTTTTACGACGTTGGAACAAATCTCTAGCCTAGACCTCTAGATGTGTTGCATTAAGTTCCAAAGCGTTGTTAGGTTCATTGAAATTTATTTTAGAGTTGATCTTGTTTAAGAGTTTGCCTTTCAATGGTTCACTGTGTGATGTCATTTTGAAATTCCTAAAAATCCAATCTACAATGATAAACAATCGTTGTTTATTTTGAGCAATGAAAATCCTAGCTACTATGGGAAGAGGATTCAATTCTTTCAAACAAAGAGCAAAGAGCACACACTAATGCACTTTTCCTAAATCATTTTTCGCACACAAACTAAATGCAAATGCAAATTCATGTATTTTTTTCATTCCCCTTAATGTGAAAAATGCCAAAAATGAAAACTAAGTATAGCAAAGATCTGAAACATTCAACTCAAAGCGACATTTTCGACAATTTCTTTTTCAAAATAGAAAGGAAGACTAAACGACACTTTTCAATTTCGAATGGAAAATTATTTCGACACTTCAAATATTAACAAATCAAACCAAATACATGACAAAAAGTTCAATTGACTATCCAAGGAAGGAAGAATCAATGACACTTCTCTTTCTGACACAAAACGATAGTTACGACACTTTTTGTACCAAAACGATAGATCGATTTAAGCAACTTTTGGACAAAGGATTGTAAATGATGGACAAATACATAAAAACATTTACTAATCCTAATCAATGGAGGCTAATCTATGTGATGCAAGTATGCTTCAGTAATGAGACACTGTCCATAAGCAGCAAATAAAATAAACAGAAATTAAAACAAGGACCAAAACCCCAAATTTCAAGAATGCAAATAGATTCAATCATTCATCGCAGTTGGGCTTCATAGAAACAGGGATGAATTGCACCTACAAGACTCAAGAAGTGTGATGCATACTGGTTGACAATGAGAGACAATGCAATGGGCCAGGGAGCGCAACTGAAGTGGGTTTTGGCTCAAGTTTGCAACTGATTTCAGTGAGTTAAGCTGAGCTATGATGAACAGTAAAGAGCAAAGTACAGAGGAATTATCTTGAGAGATTACTGAGCTACCAAAAGAGCATTTAGAATGCTTGTAAGTCAAATGTCTAATTCATAAACTAAACCAGAGATTGACTAAAGCAACATTTATCTACTACGCAATTGCAGAGCAAGAGCAGTTCGAAGGCTATCTGGCTACCTGCAGGCTCCGTCTATAGTTTATAAAACAAACAACAACAACAAACAAGCATCTATTTGATCCCCAGTGGAGTCGCCATTTTGTTTATGGGAAAACTAGTGTCTTCAATTGACTAGCCCTCTAGGTTTGGCAGCTACCCTAGAAACAAATAGTTTAAAGCAACTCTTGATTTCTTCTATGTATGATAGATAAGAGAGAGACAAAGGAACCAACCTAGATCTTCCACTAGACTCCTTGCTTGATCTCTCTCCCCTTAACAGAGCTTCCAACTCCTCTCCGTACTTATCCCACTCGAAGAGTACCTGTAGAAACACACTAACAAAGAACCGTCAAAGAATCTTAATCTATTATATCATAAGCATTATAGAATTAGAAATACAATGAACATACAATAGCATTTACAAATAATAACATTCACAATTACACAATTGTATGGAAGAAAACTCGAAGAACTTAATTAAATGGAAGGGAGAATTACAACCTAGTTGTCTGATCCAACATCATCCTCCCAGCATCAAAGCCCTCTTCACCTCATGAAAAGCAAGATCACACCAACAATACAATGCTCCTTCTCAGATACAAACTATTAGCACTTCCTTACAAATTACAAAATTTCAGCCTCCAAATCTCTCAGCTGAGGGATCCATTTATATATGTGTGCAAGGGTGTAAGTCATCTCTGGGTTATTTATTAGTGTCATTCCACTTGTTGCATTTGGTTCCACTTTGATATTTCTTGGATCTCTTTCTCATCTCTGGGTGAATTTAGAGAGGCAAGAGTCATAGGAGAAGTTTCTAGAAGATTCCATGAGCATCCACTTAGCAAATTGTCTTGGACATTTGTCCATCCTCTCTTATCACACCCTACAGAAGGCCTCATTAGTATTCATCGTACTTGGCTAGTGTAGAAGTCAATATGCATTGCATCTTGACAGTGGAGCAGTCAATATGGTCCAGTTTAGGCTAGTTCTGGATGGTTTTTCAGGTGGAACTTTTGGGGAATGATGTAATCAGTTGACCATGTTCTTTTAGGGTATGAAAGAACACTTTTAGGGGTTGAAGAGCCCTAGTTTATCGACACATAATATTGGGGTTGAAGTGCCCAAATATGTCTATAACACATACCCTATTATAGAATCCCATGTTAGTTGGATTGGAGAAAGGTTATAAGTTGGTATCTTATTGAGTGAGTGACACTTCTAGCCAAGGGTACAACACAACAGGAACTCTTGTATGGTGGAAATGAGAGACTCCTTATTTGGTAGTGGGTGGATCATCCCATCATATGGGCGAGTTCGATTACCCTATTTGGTAATGGGATCTAAGTGGATCACCCCATCATATATCAGGGTTAGAACAAGAAAGAAAACACAACTGGGAGGAAGCATGGGAACATGAGGTGTTTTACACTTAAAACTTCTCATGAAATTTTGGGGAACATGTCTTAAATATTTGTAGTATGACACATGGTGACTTGGATGTGGAGTTTAATAGCACTTAGATGATACAATAGATATGTTTTGAAGCCTTCCACATGCACAGGGGCTTCATTAGGGCAAAAATACCATAGCACGTGCATTCATATCGGGGGATATATAATGAGGAAAAAATGACATAATATATTGAGCATATAATAGGGGTAAAGGGGTTTTATATTGGGAGATATAAAATATGGAGCTCAAAGTTAATGAGAAAATATAAATGGGTATAAAAAATGGATACCTACAATATCTAGTGAAAGTAGGGGTTTTTTAAATTGGGAAGGTGTATTGGGTTCATATTGGTAGGGGGTTAAACAATGTAATTTTTAGAGATATTTTCCAATGTGTAATCAAATTAAGGGTATTGTTTAGTATGCCATGAACACACATGATATGTTAGAGGTTCATTAAGTAAAGCCCCTGTGTCTGCATGCTTGTTTGGGATCTAGGAATTTTTGGGTTGGATATATTACTTCACCCTGGATCATATGTAGCAATAGTTATAGCTCTCCATTGTATCCTATTGATGCAACAAAAGCTGAGCAGTGCCTTCGTTAGAGTAGTTGGGATCCAGGAATTGTACTTGGCAATTATGCAACTCATTAGGAATTGAGAGTTACATATTACAATTGGTTGGGGACAAGAAATATCATGAAGGGAGGACTGTAATGTTCCTTTTCGAGAAAAGAAGATCAACTAACTAATTTAATTATTTAATTTCATCTCTAAGGTGATAATGCGTAATTAAATAATAAGTTGATTATTAAGTGACTTAAAAATTAATTAAAGAATAAATCTTATAAAAAAGTCACTTTATTAAAATAAAGAAAAGGACCCATGGGTTTTAGAAGACCCATGGTATTCTAACAACCATCATAATAAAATGAGGATAGGGGATCATTTGAATGAATGAATATTTGGTTTATTTTGTGTTGGATTTAGGAGCTCTAGTAGCTTACCATGTGATGGAAAAAACTTTGTATAGTTCCTAGTTTCAGTGTTCAGAGACACCCTAGCTGGTGGCGATTAGTTTTTGGTGGTGAAAGATTCACCCTAGCTAGTCAAGAGGAAGAACTACTTTAGGTTATTTAGTGGAGCTTAGAGACATTTTTGAATAACTATTATAAGGTTTAAACAACATATATTATAGATGGGGGAGTTTAGCAAGAGAAGGATTTTGAAGAAGATTGAGTTTGTCATATTTCCTTAAAAAAATTATGTACATTCCTTCTCAATAATAATTAAATAAAGTAGTTAAGGTTTTGCATCTTATTGGCCATAGATATGTAAATTTCTTTGTTAAATTTTATCAGCAAATTATGAAGTGTATCTTTTGAAGAAATTCCATTGTAAAATTTCTAGAAATTGATTGTTATGCAAATGTCGATGATCATCTATAAGACTTAGTATTAAAAAAAAAGAACAATTATAGGATCCTAGAATTATTTGAATTTTAACTAAAAGGAATATTATGTGCATACCAGGATGAGATTAGTGTAGCTTAATTATATTATGGTACCAGAACATTGAGATAGTATGACATGGAACTAGTATGATGTGTAAAGTCCACATGGAGGATAAGGTGGCAAGATTGATTATGTGGTAGCTACCGCATGTGACATGTGGCATACAAATTTAAATTTTCCATGATCCAAATGGATATTTGGAAGGTGACACATAGTGGGCACACAAATTCAATGTATGGACACATAGAAAGCTTTGATTGGTTGAAATAGTTGCCATGGAGTGTGACTTGGTCAACAACGTAGCAATAGTGGGTCTCTCCCCAAGATATCGAGGCACCAGTGTTGGAGTGAAGTTTCCTTTTGAAATTCAAGGTCAGGATGGTATGACATGGTAATTATAGTGTGGCAATGATGAGATTTTAAAGAATACCATGTGGCAACTCGTGGTTGGTCCCCCATGGTCTGACATGCCAAATCTAGGAGCCTCAGGATTCATGTCGGGAGCCAGTTTGGTAGAGTTTTTCAATTTAATTTATACTTCTATTATGTGGTAGTTCTAGGGTGGTTTGATCATAATCGGAGCCCTTACCAAGGATTAGAGCATTTGGTTATAACAATTAGGACATTGAACATGGTTCAAAGGAATTCAATCCTGCGATCACCAGCTCCAAGTCACAAGAAGGCTCAATTCCAATCCCTTGGCACTAAAGGATCAAATATTGAACCTATCATTATTGCAACTATTAAACCCAAGGTTATGATAGTTGGTCATGTGGAAAGTGGCTTATGGAAACATGTTGAGTTTTATTGCACCAATTATAAATATGAAAATATAGTTAAATAATTGTGGGAGCCTGAACATGAAATAAGTAGATGTGCATAACATGAAATTAGTAGAGAGTGCAGTGATTAGGTTGTGCATGAGTAGAAGAGAATTGTGGAGATATGGTGAGTAAAAGATAAAACATAAAATATTGTGAGAATGTTGCGTATGAACAAAATATGGGATGTTGAATTGGTCAAAAGGATTCATGACCACGTCAATAACATAGACACTGAAGACTCTATGCTCCCGCCGACTAAAATTAAATTAGATGACATGGAAACAGTGGGTAGTGTCATTGGCGCAGTCGTGATTACTGTTCTAACACCTCCCCTTAATCACGATGATCTAAACTTTAACATACCTTCTAGTCTAAATCTTAGCTACGCTTACAAAAATACATTTCATTTTTGTCTTCTTGCTAAAGGGTCCATGTTTGTTCATTTGCTAGTGCAGTTTCATCTTCACCTTTCTAGTTTTCCTTATGAACTTCCTCTGCTCCTTGCTTAGGTACTTAACATCAGTAACTTTTTCCAGATTGGGATGCAAGGCAAGATCCCAAACTAGGTAATCCAAATCATGCTCTCCCTTATTTCCATGAGGAGCCACCAAATGCACTCTTCTTCGAACATGAGTGGCCTCCGAACAACATCCATGGTAGTATCCTCCACTGTCATGAAAATATTAAAAGTGGATCCAATGACATTACTAGCAATTGGGTTCAAGGAAAAGAAAGTTTTGCTCTCATGTGGAATGGACTCCAACTCTGGATGTTTATGGTCATCAATAAAATCATTCTATTGATCTAATAATTCTTGTGACTCAAAAATACTACCTAAATAAAAAGATATTACCATGCCCAAAAATACTTCCTAATGGGCTCCCCAAAAAGGCATCATCAAAAAGATCAGTATCCAACATTATCCCACTCATTGTCCTTCAATCAGACCAGTGACCTTCTACATGGCTCTCCACACACAATGCTCACTAACAACACTCTATGTGGATTGAAAAGTGCATTCAATTTGCCTTCGACTCTTGATAACAATCCACACACTTAGAAAAAACAGGGTCTTCACACACAGATCTCCAACTCGATCTCTAGAGTCGACTCTCTACTCGGCCTTACACATATTTTCTCAACAACAATTGCCACAGCCATGCAGCCACTCCTCAAGCTTACACACAAATCAACAACACTCTTTCTCTCTAGATTGTGCGACTCTCCAACACAATGGCACACGATAAGAAATTTTCACTATGTTGTTTTCCCACTACAAGCAACATCACACAGCATTCACATTACAGGCAGCTTCAGTCAACAGGGAACACACTTTACTCTCACATAACACACCTTTCATGCACAGTAGGATCCACACCACTCGGCCTCACCTCAGAGCCAGCTCTATGACCTCACAGCTCACCTGACCTCAATAATAATTAAAGTAATCACAATAACTACGATCCCTTATAAAATTCATGCATGAGTGGCACCAACTTCCTGCAACTTTACTCTGTGTTGCATGTTGAAAATGTAATTTCAACTACGCAATGGTTGACCCGTGCAAGTAGCATGGAAACATCGGCGATGAGCAATCGCCGATATCACATCGGCGAAATGGCAGTGTAGGACTTATAAAGGAGCTTTTGTGTTTGCGATGAGCGATCACCGATATCGCTATCGGCGTATCGCTATCAGTGATAACAAAGGGGCAGGCTTTACCATGAGTTATGTTGCGACTCGGTAACCCGGACCCGACGGGTATTCAACATTTTGTTTAATGTTATTTCAGTTCCGCCAGTGGCTCTTTTTGTGTTTTAATGTATTTCAGGCATATGTTAAAATATATTGTATCGGAGGTATCGGCAGAGATTGCGATCGGCATATCGCAATCGGGGAAACCAATGGAGCATGGCATTTACATATATGAGTGCCGACAGCGATGAAACCCGGACCCGATGGGTTTCCAAAGCCAAATTGTATAATGGTTTAAGTTCAGGCCTACAAAATGAATTCAACGTGAAGTAAAAGTTTCATTTACCGCCAGTAGTGTCAGTAAAACAGTAAATGTAATTTACTGTGGGTTGGTAAGTTTTTGGTGAAGTTTTAATTTCTATCATCGGGAGTATGGGCACAAGTAAAAGTTGGTAACCCCACTTAAATTTTATTGTTTTTTATTTTACGGCAGCATGGAAAGTGAAAATGGGAAGTAATTTTATTTTGGTTGATATATATATGTAATGTTTTTTTTGTATTAATGGAGTAATCAAAAAAGGGAGGCACAAAAATGCGTATGAAAAGTTCTGAATATGCAAAAGGAAGCACGCTGCAGCGTGAGAAAAATCTATGTGTAATTTCCACACAACAGTGAAATGTTATTGGTGAATCCCTCTGTGAGAGAGGAAGACCATAATCTGTAACAACAATTTTTATTAATGAATAGAAATCCTTGGTGTGTGAAAACTCTGTCTGTTGCTCAGAAATTTTATTTTTGTTTCCGCTGTGTTAAAGATCATGTGGCAAAATAGAGCATTGTCTCTGTGTGCAGTTTATGTTTGTTTTGGGGATTTTACCAGAAAAATTCCCCAACAGTGGTATCAGAGCAGGTTCAGGCTCTTTGAAAGTGTCAAAGAAGCTGAAGGGAGGAGTTTTTGTTGCAGCAGTAAATCTTCTCCAGCAAAGTGAAGTCTCAGATAAAAAGATCCAGGTATTTCTCAGATTTTGTTGTATTGTTGTTGAAGAAACAATCAGTTATTTTAATACACAGTCAAACATTTTAGAAGCATAGTTAAAGAATGCGAGGAATGGCCAGCACCAGCACCAGCATGGGTATGTTTAATCCTCAATTCCCATAGTTCAATGGGAAAAACTATGACTATTGGGCAATAACCATGAGAGCCCTGTTTGCTTGTCAATATTTATGGGAATTAGTTCAAGATGGTTTTGAAGAACCAGCAGATTAAAATGAGTTTAACAGATTAATGCAGGAAGAGAAAGATCTGTTGAAGAGCAATAGGAAAAAGGACTCAAAAGCCCTTGTATTTTTGTATCAAACAGTGGACCAGAGTGTGTTTCCAAGGATAGCAGCAGCTAAGACATCCAAAGAAGCATGGCAAACTCTCAAGACAGCCTATCAAGGCATGGAGAAAGTGAAGACAGCAAAACTACAGTTGCTGAGGAGAGATTTTGAGAATCTGAACATGAAAGAGTCAAACAATATTGACTCATTCTTCACACATGTGATTGGTTTGGTCACACAGATGAGGCCTCGTGGAGAAGTTCTTGAAGAAAGGAGGATTGTCGAGAAACTTTTGAGGGTCCTACCCTCAAATTTTGATGTGATTGTCACCACCATAGAAGAGACAAAGGATCTCTCAAACTTTTCAGTTGATGAACTTCATGCATCACTGATAACTCATGAGAAGAGGTTGAGTAGAAATGAAAACTCATCTCTAAAGCAAGCCTTCAAGACCCAGATGTCTTTTGGAAGAGGAAGAGGTCAAGGCAGAGAAACAAGAGAGGAAGAGGCAGAAGCCAGAACAGAGGTGGAAGGAACAGTCCAGCAAATGCTCAAGGAAGAGGCAGCAATCCAAATCAGAACCAAGGCCAAGGCAGCAACCAACAAAGAGAACAACATCATGCTCAAGGACAAAGGTATGAAAAATCCAATGTCCAATGCTATTATTGTAAAAAATATGGGCATTATGCTAGTGAATGTAGGAAGAAGCAGCATGATATGAGTAATAGACAAAATGCAAATGTTATTAGAGAGAACATCAGCCAAACTAATGTGTTGTTAGCTTGTAACATCGCTGAAACAAATAGTGAAGACATATGGTTTTTAGCCTCAGGTTGCAGCAACCATATGACAGGAAACATAGCTCTCTTTTCTGCCCTAGATAAAAATATGAAATCATAGGTCACACTAGGAACTGATAGCAAAGTTTCTGTTATGGGAAAAGGGGAGGTAAAAATATTTACAAAGCAAGGAGAAAGAAAAACCATAGCAGATGTCTATTATGTCCCCGGAATGAGATGTAACCTCTTGAGTATTGGACAGCTTGTTCAAAAGGGTTACAATGTTTTCTTTGTGAATGATGTGTGTACCATCATGGATATAGCACCCAGCAAACGATGCATTGTTGAAGTGAAGATGACAAGGAACATGATGTTCCCTCTCAGGATTAGGGCAGATTTGAAAAACAAAAATGAAATTGCAGCAGTTACCCAAGAGGCCTTCCAAAGCGTGCCAAAGGATGAAAATTGGTTGTGGCACTTGAGATTTGGACATCTCAATTTTGGAGGTCTAAACTTGTTAAGCAGAAAAGGAATGGTGAAAGGATTACCATTGATAGAGAAATCGGACAGCCTATGTGAAGGTTGAATTTTGGGGAAACAACATAGAGAAAGTTTTACATCAGGGAAAAGTATAAGGGCAAAGGCACCCTTAGAGATTGTCCACTCAGATGTATGTGGACCAATGCAAAGCCCATCTTTCGCAGGCAGCCAATATTTCCTAACATTCATTGATGATTTCACCAGAAAAACTTGGGTATATTTTCTTAAAAACAAAAGTGAAGTGTTTGAGAAATTCTGAAATTTCAAAGCACTTGTGAAAACCAAAGCGGGCTGCACATTAAAATTTTGAGAACTGATAGAGGAGGTGAGTATATCTCCAAGGAATTCCTAAGATTTTGCAGAGAAAATGGAATTCACAAACAATTTATAGCTAGGTACACCCCACAGCAAAATGGAGTTGCTGAAAGGAAGAACAGGACCATCATGGATATGGCAAGAAGCATGTTGAAGGCAAAGCATTTGCCAAATGATCATTGGGCTGAAGCTGTAAATTGTGTAGCGTATATTTTTAATAGGTGTCCTACAAAAGCAGTGATGAACAGAGTGCCGGAAGAAGCATGGAGTGGGAGAAAGCAAGGAGTCACCCACATGAGAGTTTTTGGATGTGTGGCCTATGCACACATTCCAGATGAGCTAAGGAGGAAGTTGAACAGCAAAGGGGAGAAATGTATTTTCATTGGATACAGTGAAGAATCCAAAGCCTACAGGTTGTATATCCCATCCACCAAGAAGTTTTTTATCAGCAAAGATGTTCAATTCATTGAAGAGGAAGCTTGGGATGGAAGCATAGAGAAAACAATGAATGTTAAAAACTGTTTGTCTCATGATGAAGATGATGAGGAGGTGGCTGAAATGCATCCCAAAACAGCAGCGCCAACTCAAGGACAGCAAAGCACACCATTGAGGATAAATGAGAGTGCTTCTCCAAGCACACCACAAGGAGGAAATTCAAGTGCATCTTCAAGCACTTGCACACCAAGTGAAAGATGTAAGAAGTTCAGAAATTTAAGTGACATATATAATGAAGGAATGAATTCCTTATTTGCCTTGTATTGTCATGTTGATGATCCTATTCATTTCGAAGATGCTATTAAAGATAAGAAATGGATAGAAGCTGTGGATGAGGAGATGAATGCCATAGAGAGAAACAAAACATGGGATTTGGTTGATCTACCTAAAGGTAAAGAAGTCATTGGAGTGAAATGGGTCTATAAGACCAAGAGCAATGCTGAAGGCAAGATAGAAAGGCACAAGGCAAGGCTGGTTGTCAAAGGCTACAAGCAGCAGTATGGGAGAGATTATGAGGAGACTTTCGCACCGG
>APFE030081617.1:115952-134444 GCA_000404065.3 Pinus taeda | reverse complement strand
TATGCACACATTCCAGATCAGCTAAGGAAGAAGTTGGACAGCAAAGGGGAGAAATGTATTTTCATTGGATACAGTGAGGAATCCAAAACATACAGGTTGTATATCCCATCTACCAAGAAGTTTTTAGTGAGCAGAGATGTTCAGTTCATTGAAGAGGAAGCTTGGGATGGAAGCATAGAGAAAACAGTAAATGTTAAGAACTGTTTGTCTCATGATGAAGATGATGAGGAGATGGTTGAAGCACATCCCCAAACATCAATGCTAACACAAGGACAGCAAGGAACACCCTTGAGGAGAAATGAGAGTGCTTCTCCAAGCACACCACAAGGAGGAGATTCAAGTGCATCTTCAAGCACTTGTACACCAAATGAAAGAGGTAAAAAGTTTAGAAACTTAAGTGACATTTATGATGAAGGAATGAATTCCTTATTTGCCTTGTATTGTCATGTTGATGACCCTATTCATTTTGAAGATGCTATTAAGGATAAGAAATGGATAGAAGCTATGGATGAGGAAATGAATGCCATAGAAAGAAACAAGACATGGGATTTGGTTGAGCTACCAAAAGGTAAAGAAGTCATTGGAGTTAAATGGGTCTATAAAACCAAGTGCAATGTTGAAGGCAAAATTGAAAGACACAAGGCAAGGCTGGTTGTCAAGGGCTACAAGCAGCAGTATGGGAGAGACTATGAGGAAACTTTTGCACCGGTTGCAAGAATGGAAACCGTGAGAGCAGTGTTGTCCATAGCAACACAAAACAAGTGGAAAGTTTACCAAATGGACGTGAAGTCAGCGTTCCTAAATGGAGTGTTAAAGGAGGAGGTCTATATTGAATAGCCTCTAGGCTATGAGAAGAAAGTCCAAGAACACAAAGTGTGCAGATTGAAGAAAGCTCTTTATGGGCTGAAGCAAGCGCCAAGAGCATGGTACAGTAGGATAGATTCCTATCTACTGGAAAATGAGTTTGACAAATGTGAGGGAGAACCTATAGTCTACATCAAAGAAAAGTATGGTAAATTGTTAATTGTTGTGTTGTATGTTGATGATGTTATTTTTACAGGTAATGATGACTACCTCATTGAAAATTTCAGATTAGTCATGAAAGAGGAATTTGAAATGACTGACATGGGTCTGCTGAGATACTTCTTAGGAATAGAAGTAGATCAAAATAAAAATGGAATTTTTATCTCTCAAGCAAAATATGTAAATGAAGTGTTGGGCAGATTTAATATGCAAGAGTGCAAGGCAGCGATCACTCCCACGTTAATGGGATTAAAACTCAACAAAGAGGACAGCAGCAAGGATTTTGATCCTAGCTTGTATAAGAGCATAGTTGGCAGCCTCATGTATTTAACTGCAACTAGGCCGGATATAATGTTTGCTGTTAGTCTAATTTCCAGATTCATGGAGAGGCCAAAAGAAGCACATTGGCAAGCAGCAAAAAGAATTCTGAGATATGTTAAAGGTACTAAAAGGTTTGGCATCTTATATAATGTCTCAGAACATTCAGATTTAGTTGGATACACTAATAGTGATTGGGCTAGAAGTGGAGATGATCGGAAAAGCACTTCCGGTTATGTTTTTCATATGGGTTTAGGAGCCATTTCATGGGCTTCTAAGAAACAGCCTATCGTGGCGTTGTCTACAGCAGAGGCAGAATACGTGGCAGCTACAGCAGCAGCATGTCAAGGAGTTTGGATGAGAAGAATGTTAAGGAGCTTAGGCCAAGAGCAAGCAAAAGCAACAGTGATTTTTTGTGACAATAGCTCAGTTATTGCCCTGTCCAAGAATTCACTGTTTCATAAGAGAACGAAACACATCGACACAAGGTTTCATTATATCAGAGAATCGGTAAGCAATGGAGAATCATTTTACAACATTGCAGAACTCAGGAATAGGTAGCAGACATTTTGACAAAACCATTAGACCAGAAAAGCTTCGAATTTTTGAGAAAGTGTTTGGGTATGACTGAATGCCCAGCAATTGAAATTAAAGGGGAGTGTTGAAAATGTAATTTCAACTGCGCAATGGTTGACCCGTGCAAGCAGCATGGAAACATCAGCAATGAGCAATCGCCGATATCACATCAGCGAAATGGCAGTGGAGGACTTATAAAGGAGCTTTTGTGTTTGCGATGAGCGATCGCCGATATCGCTATCGCTGATAAAAAAGGGGCAGGCTTTACCATGAGTTATGTTGCGACCCGATAACCCGGACCCGACGGGTATTCAACATTTTGTTTAATGTTATTTCAGTTCCGCCAGTGGCTCTTTTTGTGTTTTAATGTATTTCAGGCATATGTTAAAATATATTGTATCGGAGGTATCGGCAGAGATGGCGATTGGCATATCGCAATCAGGGAAACCAATGGAGCATGGCATTTACATATATGAGTGCCGACAGCGATGAAACCCGGACCCGATGGGTTTCCAAAGCCAAATTGTATAATGGTTGAAGTTCAGGCCTGCAAAATGAATTCAACGTGAAGTAAAAGTTTCATTTACCGCCAGTTTTGTCAGTAAAACAATAAATGTAATTTATTGTGGGTTGGTAAGTTTTTGGTGAAGTTTTAATTTCTATCAATGGGAGTATGGGCACAAGTAAAAGTTGGTAACCCCACTTAAATTTTATTGTTTTTTATTTTACGGCAGCATGGCAAGTGAAAATGGGAAGTAATTTTCTTTTGGTTGATATATATATGTAATGTTTTTTTTGTATTGATGAAGTAATCAAAAAAGGGAGGCACAACAGTGCGTATGAAAAGTTCTGAATATGAAAAAGGAAGCACGCTGCAGCGTGATAAAAATCTATGTGTAATTTCCACACAGCAGTGAAATGTTATTGGTGAATCCCTCTGTGAGAAAGGAAGATCATAATCTGTAACAGCAATTTTTATTAATGAATAGAAATCCTTGGTGTGTGAAAACTCTGTCTGTTGCTCAGAAATTTTATTTTTGTTTCCGCTGTGTTAAAGATCCTGTGGCAAAACAGAGCATTGTCTCTGTGTGCAGTTTATGTTTGTTTTTGGGATTTTACCAGAAAAATTCCCCAACACTGCAAACAAGGTCAGATTGAACAACTTATTATGCAAACACCTCTCTGAAAAGGAAACACAACAATGTAAGTTCAGACAGCATAATCCAACATGATCCACACACATATCCACTCAAGGTCCAATACACAACACAGGCCACATGCCCAACGTGGTCACACCTTCAACTATAGTTGCGTAAACACAACTCTACTATTTACACAACAGAGCTACCACGCTTCAAACTCATGCATACCAGTAATCTGCACCTCCTCCACATGAAGGCTCAAATGGGTTATCATCTCGAAGAAGAACATTTCAACAAAACACTTCACAACAGCCACAATATGGAAATTTCACTGACAACTTCTTCCATTTGATTTTTTTCAATGCTCTTCGAGACCTTTTGAATTTCCTTTGCTGACCGATGGCTTGTTCGACATGCTTTCACTTGTTGGTAGAAAGTTTTATCACTTTTCTTGGTGACAACTACCTACACGCTGCTCCAATATATGGATCGTTGGCCTCTCCTTAACCACACAAACTTTCTTCTCATGATTCCAATAGTGCTCCAATGTCACTTCCTTAACCAACAACGCTCTACTTCTCACACTCTATGTTGGCTTCTTCTCCAGGTAGCTCCTCTCCTCCTTTACACCTCTTCGAATGGCTCCATTATACAGAAAAACGATGTAAGGCTTCTCTGACTTCAAATCCTATGCTTGTTGCTTCTGAATGCTACTTCTCCACACCTCTTCCTAGCTTTTAATGCATCGCCCGACAGCACGACACACTGTCTCACTTCACAAAACAACACGTAACACTTCCTCCACACCACACTTGGCTCTTCTCCAAGCAGATCACCCATGCCAAATGTTAAGTCATAGAGAGCACACAGCTCCACAATGTTCCCACACTTTTGACTATGTCTCCACACAGCTATTACTCCACACAGCGTTGTCTACTTAAGAGTCATAAGCACTTCCAACTCCACAGGATCTGTTATTCCTATCACACCGCCTCCCCTTTTAACATTGCTCAATCACTAATGTTCAATTTATAGAGCCTGAGAATAGTAATGCACTTGGATCTTCGCACAACTTATTCCTAACAACCTAAAAGCACTCGAGATCATTTATTAATGGCACAACGAACTCACAACAACCACCCTAGAGCCCACAACTCTTGCTTTTCCTCAAACAACAGCCACAGTCAAAACCCTCGGACCATGACAAAAACACTAAAGACTCTATGCAAGAGCTTGATATTTCATTACTAAATAAAATTATTTATAGATACATACTCAAGAGAATCAATAATGATCTCCGCCGACTTGAACTGATGTTTTAGAGACTCTGGCTTATTCACATTAAATTAGATGACATGGGAACAATGGGGAGTGTTGTTGGTGCAGTCATGATTAATGTTCTAACAGTCAAGTCACAACAGCATGGGTGAAAATCATGGATCGATACCCATTGTAATGAAAGAGATCAAAATATAAAGATAGATTGTTATGTTGAAGAGGAGAAAACAAAGGAATGAGGAGATCAGAAGATAATGAGGAGAAGAGTGAGTAAATAGAGAGTATGAGTACAATGAATTCTCTATGAATGTGCAAGAGAAATATCAAGGGTGATATGTATGCAACAAATGAATTGTTCAAGTAAAAACAACTATTGGGATGAGTATAGAGAGAGACAAAGAAAGAGAAAAACATAGAATAAATCATATTATCACAAACTTCATTCAAATCAAAGATAATTATAGGATAGGTGCCTACAAAATCGTTGGGGATTAGTGTCTCCAGTAGGTTGGAGCCTGCAAAACCAAAAGGGGATATGTGTCTTTGCAAGTGGGTGCTTGCAACTTTTGTAATTTTGGGTTGGTTCCTAAAAACATTATTTATAGAAGAAATTATTTTTTGGTTTTCTCCCTTTATGGGTTTTCACATTAAACCTCTTGTGTTCTATGTGTTCATTTTATTTTGTGAGGAATTCTATTTATTTCATAAATGCAAAAGAGATGAATAATTTAATAGTGTGAAGTAATAAGAATATTGATTCTCGCCACCCCTCAATATTCAATATGGAACACATCTTGATAGATTCACCCAACACCAACAACAATTGTTATCATTATTATTATCAGTATTATTGTTATTGTTGGGGATAATTAGGAATGGGTAAGTAGAATCTACAATCACTTTTGCCACCAAGGATCACATAGTGTTATTGCTAAGAAAATCCCATATGGATGAATATGATAGCCCTCAAACCATACCAAGCAAAGGCTAACCAGGATTTAAATCAAGGTAGATAGCATTATCACTAGGAGTTCCAATAGTTCGGGCTACCCTTGAGACGATATATTTTATGATTGTCATATAATATTGAAAAATATGTATTAATTTTATGTACAATTAAAATTAAAATTTTAGTTGTTACTTACTATAGTATGCTTGTGTTGGCACCAAATCTAACAACCATAAACAAAAAGCAAAAGTAATGCACATATATGGATTACTTGTAATCAATGCAACAAGAAGAAATTTCTAAGGGTATTAGTCACAATAGATTAGACATTGTAACATTTATCCTGCATTTCAAATAAACTTAGAATGTAATTGAATCCAATATACTACATTTTCCATGGTTCTTATTCACTCTATGACATGCATATTAATGTTTGAGCACAAATATAAGCATCAACAAGTATATAGATATGTTTCACTTGCATTATTTACAAAAAATGCATTCAAATTTAACAATATAGAAGTTACTACTAAAGAATAGATTTTAAAATTTGAGGACGGTACAATTGTCCATAATAAAAAAAATTACATACTCATGAGAAAATGATTAAAAGAATACCATAGAAGTGGGAGAAATAAATAGTGTTAAACCAAAGAGCATTTTAGCATCTACATAAAAGGTTCCCAAATTTACAATTTAGTCGTAGATGGTCCTTTCATCAATTTTCCAAAACTACTATGAGGAAGAGATACCATATCAAGTGAAATATATTTGAATTAGTATTCTATATACTCAGTCATGTTTCTAGTCCTTCACACTAAAAATATTTATGGGGTGTACATAATGTTGTGATTATTTCTCTTTTATTTTCTTACATATAAGAAATTAACTAAATAAGTTTGTGGTCATTTGTCAATCTTTGATGAACTTAATTAATATTGTATTTTCTCATGTAGAAATTAACTATTACATATTACGTGGGTAAATTTTTCAACAGCAAGGCTTGAGGAAATTAAAAAAAAAAACACTCATTATAAGTTGCTCATATCATATTCCCTAATAGTTTTCCCAACCATTAAAATTAAACCTAATTGGGTAATTAAAAATGTATTATATTCTTCTAGAATTATAATGATAGAGTGACTTGAATAAATCAATGCATATTGACAACTTATATATATATATAATTATATATATATATATATATATATATATATATAGATATATATGATCAAAACACCATATCATAGTCTAGCAACAGGAAAAACCCGAATGAACCACAGATACATGGAACAAGATAAGAATATTTGAGTTGATAGAAAACTAAGCCAATTGAAAACCAAGACAAACCTTGATTCAATGACAAAAACTCTAGATCTACCATGAAGGCTAAAAAAATATCTATTTAGCCATAAATGAAACCCTAGATATAACCCTAATTCAATGGGAAAAACTCCAAGTCTATCGAAAAATGAAAAAAAATTTCACTCAGGTTGTAAATCTATATCAAAATGCTCAACACAAGGGAAAGTAACAAGGATGACTATAAAACCCTAACCGCTAGCTCCTGCGACTTCTTTAGCTCCATGCTCACATTTTAAAGTCTCATCTTCACATCCCATCATTAGGTAATCTTAAATGATATCACTTTCCTTCGACTTAATTTATGGGCTTTCCCAAATATTAACGTTGGACAAGTTTTAACTTTCACATTAATTACATGCATCATTTTTTAAAAGGATTATGAGTATCACATTCTATTAAATTCATGTATTGTGATTAATATCATTATATTTTTTAACATATGTAACAAATTTTTTTATTTGCTTTAACCCATTTGAAAATCCATATATTATTTTAATAATTACTTATTCCAAATATAAATGTATATAAACGCATTTATATATAAATATAAATGTATATAAATACATTTATATACAAATATAAATAAATAGGATTATTTTTATTTTTAATATAATTAAAAAAAAAAATATTGTCTAAAAAACTTAGTTTGGGTGGTATGACACATGTTTTTGTGTCTCAAATGAGTGGGTTCAAATCTCTAAGAGACACATTGTAAATTCAAATCTCTAAGAGACACATTGTAAGTTGGTTTTATTGGAATACATTCATTCTTATTTTTATATATAAAATACTTGATAAATATTAAAAAAATATGTGCATTGTCAAAATAATATTTATTTAATTAGTTTAAAATCTTATAAATATTCCATGTGCCTCACCTTCAAATAAATATTATAATGATAATTGTCTCCGATTACGAAACAACAAAATAAAAAAACAATAATAATAATGATAATTCCACCTAGCTAATTTATTAAAGATATAGAAAATAACATTTTAAATAATATATCATAATCGCAATAATTTTAGATTTTATAAATTCATAAAACACATTTTAACCTTTATCATAAATATATATATAATAATTATATATATCAAATAATTTGATATCTTAATATTATTAATAAATATGTGTTTCCCTTATTTTGAAACTCTCCGAAGCAACTTGCAACCTCTAAGTCATTAAAAATCTTGGGAAAATTTAGAAGTTTAAAATTAATAAATATAGGTTTCCCTTTATCTAAAAAGGTCTCGGAAGCAACTTACAACCTCTCAGTCAATTTAAAAGTCTTTCGAATGATTCACAACTTCTAAATCGTATCATATCTCTTATGAATTTCTTACGTCAAATTTCCAATGAAAATGAAATTTCAACACAGATTTAATAAACCATAAATCTATTGGTATCGACATTGTTCTTCTTTTAGGATGTAAATATCTAATGCATTGTCATTCACAATTTTTTTTGGATGTAAAGTCCAAATATCTAATGTACTAGCAATGCTAATTTTGGAATATAAAGTTTGAATATGAATAATTAAATATTTCATGTGATGAATCAAGTTTAAAAAATTCAGGTGAAATTTTATTTTTTGTTAAAAAATTTAGGACACTTTAATTGTGTAGGGATTATTTATCAAATTTGTGATTTCATGATTGTGTAGGGGTTATTTTATCAAACTTGTGATTTTAATAAATTTTTGCCAGATTTTAAGAAATTAGACTAGAAAAACGTACCTGAAAAGCTTCCAAAAAGCCTCATTAAAAATCAACTCTATTTATATAATAAATTATTTAATATAAAGTATTAAATATTTATTGAAAGTAATTTTTTTCAATAGTTTAATTTGAAAAATAAAATAAATATATTGCTTTATAAAATGTATAGTAATAATTTTGTATATTAAATATTTTTTATAAATAGGGAAGAATAATTGATAAATATTTTTATGGATTTTTTAATAATTATTATTACTAAATTGTGTTGTATGAAGGGTAGGGATAATATTCTTTCCGAATAAGAATTATATTAAGTTTAAGGATGTAAAATTTATGATACTAGTTAATTAGTATTGTTGTTATGAAATAAAAAAGGCATTAACAACTTTAAGTGTTCAGTGACTTTTAGATTATGATGAAAAGGTAAAAGATGAATAAAGGTGTCACTATGTGTTTTTGAAAGAGGCCAAAAATTTGAGAATGTTTCTCAGCTATCTTGCTCTTCAACATGTTTACCTTCAAAAAAATATAGAAATTGATCATTTATCCAAAATTAGAATTTTGATATAAAATATTGGATGATAACAAAAAATAAAAATGAAAACATTTTGAAATATTATCCTAGTATTCACAAATTAATCAACAAAAAATATTCATATTATATCGTTTCAATTTTTAATAAATATTCCACGTTTAAAAATTTGATCATTTCATTTATTCTATTTTTAATATTAAAATATATTTTTATTATAGAAAAAGTATATATTCTTTAATAAATAAAATAAATTTTCCCCATAATAATCTAATGAAATAAAACAATCTGACATCTAAATTTCTTTATAAATTTTTAATATTCCATTTAAAAACAATTAACCAACAGAAAAGTTAAAAATATAAAACATGTAATTTTATAATCATTAAAATTCGAAATTCTTATCATTCTAATCTCATAACACATCTACATAATTTTAAATCTAATCTCATTGCACAAGTTTAACATTCACAACTTTAAATCTAATCCCATAATACATATTTAACATTCCAAACGTTTAATTAGAATATTTAGTATTTGGCCTTTTTATATATTTGTAATAAGGAGTTGTCTATAATGTGACTTTTTGGAGATTCCGTCCCGGCCGAAGATACTTTGTCATTCAAGAAAACTATGCCAAATTCGTAGAATCCTACACTCGACTTTAAGGGTCGACGTGATCCTTTAATTCTTAGAATCCTGCACTCTTTTGGAAATTGGATATGCTAAACTACTACAATACAGAAACAATGAATCTCCTTCTCACAAATGGCACAATGTATCTCCTTCTCACGCTCACGGAATGAAAATCACGTTGCCTATTGAATTACAGTCACCGACATTTTCGCACGTCATAGTGGTGGTCGGTCGGGTTTCGAAATGTCAACGCTGGCAGCGATCCACTCCCTCTTGCTTTTTGGAGCAGATTCTTTATGTCAACGCTGGCAGCATTCCACTGCCATTCGACTTTACGGGCCAAATTCGTAGAATCCTACACTCGACTTTACGGATCGACGTGATCCTTTGTTGACCACACGATTTGGTGCCTTTGTTGACCACACGAACGCAAGTGGCAATCCAAGCATCCTATAGTAAGTAAGAATATTGATTTTCCTCATCCGTCAATATTCAATATGGAACACATCTTCATAGATTCACCCAATAACAACAATTATTATTATTATTATCATTATCATTATTATTATTATTGTGAGGTAGTTAGGAATTAGTAAGTAGAATCTACAATCTCTTTTTCCACCAAAAATCACATAGTATTATTGCCAAAAAAATCTCATATAAACGAATATGATAACTCTCAAACTATACGAGGCAAGGCTAATGAGGATTTAAATCAAAGTAGATAGCATTATCACTAGGAGTTCCAATAGTTCGAGCTATCCTTATGGGAAGTACTTTATGATTGTCATATAATATAAAAAATATGTATTAATTTTATGTATAGTTAAAATTAAAATTGTTACTTACTCTTATATGTTGGTGTTGGCATCAAATCTTTATATGGATTACTTGTAATCAATGCAACAAGAACAAATTTTTAAGGGTATTAGCTACAATAACCATTGTGGCATTTATCCTACATTTCAAACAAACTTAAAATGTAATTGAATCTAATATATTGCATTTTCCATGGTGTTTACTCACTCTATGACATGCATATTAATATTTGAGCACAAAAAACAAAGATAAGCATCAACAAATATATAGATATGTTTCACTTGCAGAATTTAAAAAAAATACATTCAAATTTAACAATATAGAAGTTACTACTAAAAAATAGATTTTAAAATTTGACAATAGTACAATTGTTCACAATAAAAAAAAATTACATACTCATGAGAAAATGATTGAAAGAATACCATGGAAGTGGGAGAAACAAATAGTGTTAAACCAAAGAGCATTTCAACATCTACATAAAAGGTTCCCTAATTTACAATTTAGTTGTAGATGGATCCTTCATCAATTTTCCAAAACTACTATGAGGAAGAGATACCATATCAAGTGAAATATATTTGAATTTGTATTCTATATACTCACTCATGTTTCTAGTCCTTTACACTAAAAATATTTATGGGGTGCACATAATGTTGTGATTATTTCTCTTATATTTTCTTACATATAAGAAATTAACTATATAAGTTTGTGGTCATTTGTCAAATTTTGATGAACTTAATTAATATTGTATTTTCTCATGTAGAAATTAATTAATTATTACATATTACGTGGGTCAATTTTTCCACAATAAGGGTTGAGAAAATTAAAAAAAACATTCATTATAAGTTGTTCATATCATTTGCCCTAATATTTCTCCCAACCACTCAAATTAAACTCAATTAGCTAATTAAAAATATATTAAATTCTTCTAAAATTATAATGATAAACTGACTTGAATAAATCAATAAATATGGACAACTTTATATAGATATAAAAAGATATGTCACATAAATATTATGGTAATATAATTATATTGAATTTAAATATTAACAATATTAATAAATGAATAATTTATATTATTAAATAATAATAATAAATAAATTGTAATATATTATTTTTAATTTTTTTCTATATTAAAATTATAAAATTTAAGCCCATGGGCACAGAGCACACAATGATATGGTGTTCTATTAAGGAACTCTATGGTGAAAAGTATTGGTTCGAAATTCAATGAGCAAAATCCAGCCATGCGAAGGGTTGGTCTGGCATAAGCTGGGGATGTGCAATCCCAGGGTGATTTTGATCATTTAGATGCCCAGGAGTGGTGGAATTTAGGCCACAGGTTAGGCATGCTATTCATTTCAAGAATCACAGTACTTAGCAAACAAAAATATATATAAATTTAAAATATCAAAAATTTACATATTTCCATAACAATAATAAATCATATAAATTAATTCTATAAACCCAAATAAACTATACAAGTTTACACTATACACTCTTTCATCTTGTGACTTCATATTGTTATGCACATGAATACTTATTCGAGTCCACCATGAACCCACAACAGACCCAAAAAAATGAATGAGATGCATAATTCTTAGTAATAAGAAACAAATATAGATTAAGATAACATGGACTTTCCCAAGTATTCTTTTTCTTAAACAGTAATAAGAATTTGTATTAATAAAAATATGCGCCCAAAACATGCAACAAGTACATCAGAGTGACTATTACAAAGATAATTTCTTCCATGTATCTAAATGAAAGGAGTTAAAAACCATCACCCACACAAAAAAAGAAGGGGGTTTAAAGTTCCAAAACTAGACCTTCTAAAGCTTGCACCAACTACTTATTGAGAACACGAGTAAATTCTTACATATTGCTTGCACATGATGAGGCAAACACAAAACATTTGTATATTTAAGAGAAATCGACCCACCACTTGACCACAAGAGGCAAGAGAATTCTTCGCACTAGATTTTGGAATTTTCTTGCTTCGGTCTTTCCTACTTCTTGTTAAAGGAGGGGAAGAACAAAGATTGATTTTTAACACATATGAATAGGAAGGAGAAGAATAGGGGTGTTTGATCTCCTCCTTATCCTATGTTCCAACTTCTTTTCCTTTCTTTTCGATAAGAAGGATATCATTAGTATCCTTGGATGAAGGGTTTTCCTCAAAAGATGAATTAGTATTCTTTGGGGACACTTGATATGGGACCGACTAATCAACTTGGGGCCTCATCACCCATAACTTCTTCATATGGGGACTTCAAAAAATCATATCTATTACTGGAGGGAAAATGCTAGTGAGATTTAGGCTTTTAGCATGTGACAAGTTAGTCAAATGCTTCTTGTGTGTTCCATGTAATTGTTTTGAATGCTCCTTTCTCATCATTACTATGAGGTGATGGAGGAGGATTAGGAAAAATTTGAGAAGTTGGAGCCTTAGGATAAATTTTTGCAAAGTGCTCATACTCATGATAAAAATTATATTTAAATGGAACTTGTTCATAATTTAGCGCCTAGAGATGGTACCAACCATCCAAGTTCAATTAAATCACCACGAGAAGAACTTTTGAAAAATAAATTTCAATGCAAATTCTGGCACAAGAGAAGTTATTCTCCTTGGTCATAATACTAGAAATAAACTAGCCTAATTTACCTCTTATAGCCTTGAAAATAACTCTACCCCAACAACAAAGGGGCATATATGACATTTTGATCCACACTTGTGTAAAATAAATTTACATCATGGAATTGAAATCTAGAGATGAGTGGGTAAGAAATCTTCATCTAGTACCCATGAAATAAGGCTCAAATAAATATAATCCCTTTCTTCCTTGTTTCAAAAATAAAAGCATAATAGTTGTTTCCACAATAGAAAATACCAGCGGGCTCATGATTTACCCAATTAATAGAAGTCTATTCTAAAATAAAATTATAGCTAGGCCAAAGTCCAATGAACTTACTAGTCAACCCTCTTTCCTTCAATAGTCAGATTCTTCTTCACAGAAGAGGAAAACCTAAATTAAGAGAGAGAATTGGGATCATGATTTACCCAATTAATAGAATTCCATTCTAAAACAAAATCATAGCTAGGCCAAAGTCCAATGAACTTACCCATGAACCCTCTTTCTTTCAATAGTCAGATTCTTCTTCACAGAAGAGAAAAACCTCAAGTCAAGAGAGAGAATTAAATATTCCTTTTGTAAAAAATCTGCTCGGAGGATCCATTGAATAAGCAATGATCTCAATCACTCAAGAACTAGAGAAACAACACTAGATCATAGTCTAACAACAGCAAAAACCCCAATGACCCACAGAGGAATGGAACAAGATAAGAACATCTAAGTTGATAGAAAAACATCTGAGTTGATAGAAAACTAAGCGAGTTGAAAACCAAGACAAACATTGATTCAATAACAAAAACTCCAGATCTACCATTAAGGCTAAAAAATTCTTAGCCATAAATGAAACCCTAGATATAACCCTAATCTTGTTTATATATATAAAATAGTTGAAGAATATGTGCATTTTGATAATGTCTTCCAGATTACTCACATCATAAATTGTTGGCCGTTTCAATATGTACATTGTTAACATGATATTTATTTAATTAATTTGAAATCTTGTGAATATTCCATCTACCTCACTCTCAATTAAATATTATAACAATAATTGTTTCACACTACAAAACACAAAATAATAATAATAATAATTTCCAACCTAACTAATTTATTAAACCTATAGAAGGTAATTTTTCAAATAATATATCATAATCACAATAATTTTTAAATTTTTATTAATTCATAATACATATTTTAGCTTTATATAAATTTATATATTAAATTATTAATATACAAAGGATTTTAATCTTATTTATTAACTAGCTTTCCCGCCCTCTTATTAATACAATATTTTATGCAATGATGTGTTGTATTACTCAAACAATAATTAAATGCAAAATAAGTTATATGAATATTTGTTTAACCTTTATTAACTTTGTTTTCAAATTTATATTTTTAAATTATTTTTGTAAATAAATATAAAACCCATAAAAATTGTCTATCCAATACTTTACACCAATGAGAAAATGAATTTTTTAAATTTAATTACAAACTATTTGTGTTTATGGTACATAGTAATTAATATATAATGTTATTTTTCAAATTATTTATATTTATTGTACATAGTAATTAGTGATATAGTACATAGTAATTAATAATAGAGTACACAAAAGTCAATTCTTGTCATCATTACACAATAAGAGGGGAAACATTTCAACCAATCATATTTGAGATAAATAGAAATAAATTTTATTTAAAAATAATAAATTTAATTTCATAATTATAGAGTTGAGACTTTTGTGATCCATAACATGTTGTGCAAATGATTTTGACAAAATCAAAAAAAAATCATTTGTCACACCAATTTGAACCAACCAATGTGGTTCATTGTCAAAAACAAGTTAAAAAACAAATATCCTCCAACAACAAATATGATAAATATATATTTCCCTTTATTTAAAAAATTTCCAAAACAACTTGCAACTTCTAAATCAATTTAAAAATCTAAGTCCTTACACCCTCTAAATCAATTTAGAAATTTAAAAGTTTAATTGCAACTTCTAAGTCAATTTAAAAGTCTAAGTCCTTACAACCTCTAAGTCAATTTAAAAATTTAAAAGTTAAAAATTAATAAATATATGTTCCCCTTTCTTTAAAAAGGTCTCGGAAGCAGCTTACAACCTCTGAATCAATTTAATAGTGTATGGAAGAATTTGGAAGTTTAAAAGTCTTGCGAAGGAGTCACAAATTCTAAATCGTATCATATCTCTTATGAATATCTTACGTCAAATTTACAATGAAAATGAAATTTCAACACAGATTTAATAAAACCATAGTATTGACATTGTCCTTTTAGATGTATCGAAATGAAAATTCAACACAGATTTAATAACCCATAAATGTATTGGTATTTACATTGTTCTTTTAGGATGTAAAGTCAAATATCTAATGCACTGGTAATGATATGTTTTTGGATATAAAGTCCGAATATTAAAATATATTAGGGGTGGGAAAATGTTAGTTATAATTATTATTTGAGTTAATTATTTGTGTTATTTTTTAGATTTTTTTGGTGTTGGAATTTGGTTAAAAAATTTGGGGTAAAATTTTGCTTTTTGTTATTTAAATTTGGTTTCAGCATTTTGAAAAGTTTCTAAGATACTTAGATTGTGCATGGATTATCTATCAAACTTGTGATTTTAATAAATTCTTGTAAGATTTTAGAAAAATTAGACTAGAAAAAAATACGAAAAAAATTTCAAAAAAAACTCACTAAAACAACTCTTTTTTATATAAATAATTATTTAATTATAAAATATTAAATATTATTGCAATAATTTTTTAAATAATAATTTGAAAAATAAAAATAAAAACATATATTTTTATAAAATATAATTAATAGGTTTTTTATATAAAACATTTTTTATAAAATAAAAAAAATGCATTGATAAAAAATTTTTATGGATTTTTTTAATAATTATTATTAGGAAATTGTGTTGTATGAAGGGTGGGAATCATATTCTTTCCAAATAAGCATTATATTAAGTTTAAAAGATGTAGAATTTATGATACTATAACATGTATTGCTGTTAGGAAATGAAAAAGGTATTAACAACTAAGTGTTGGGTGATTTTTAGATTATCATGGAAAGGTAGAAAATAAACAAAGGTGTCACGATGTATTTTTGAAAGAAGCCAAAGTTTGAGAATGTTTTTTAACTATCTTGCTTTTCAACATGTTTACTACCACAGAGATATAGAAGTTGATCATTTATTAAAAAGTGGAATTTTGATATATAGTAGTGGATGATAACAAAAAAAATAAAAATAAACTTGACATTTTAGAATATTAATAACTTTTTCATAAATTAATAATGGGAACAAAAGATACTAATATTATATCGTTTTAATTTTGATAAATATCCAATGGTTAAAATTTTTTATTATTCCATTTCTTAATATTAAAAATTATCTTAATATAAAAAAATATACCCTTTAAAAAATTAAATTTTTTTAATAATTTAATAAAATTTAATAATTTGACATCTATTTTTTTTTTTTTTAATATTCCATATAAACACAATTAATCTGGACGTGGCGGACAGGCGCAGCAACGTAACCCTAGCTGGAGCGGCGTGCAGGAGGGCGAGCAGGGGTTGAGCGCAGGAGGGTGACTATTTGGTAGGAGCAGGGGTTGAGCGCAGGAGGGCAACTGTTTTGGTAGGAGCAGGGGTTCGAGCGCAGGTGCAGAAGAGGAGGGCGAGCTGGAGCAGGTGAGTAGGAGGGTGAGCAGGGGTTGAGCGCAGGAGGGCGTTGAAAGAGGAGGGCGAGCTGGAGTAGGTGAGCTGGAGCAGGCTAGCAGGAGGGCAAGTAGGGGTTGAGCGCAGGACGGCGAGAGGGGGTTGAGTAGCAGTGAGGAGCAGGAGCAGGAGCAGGAGCAGGAGCGGGAACGGTGAGCAAGAGAGGGCATTTTTGAATGCAGGAGCAGGAGCAGGAGCAAGAGTAGGAGCAGTGTGCAGGAGCGGGAGGGTTTGAACGTAGGAGCGGGAGGTTTTGAATGCAGAAAAGGAGCAGGAGCAGGAGTTTTTGATCACACGAAAGGGAGCGAGTGGGAGGGTTTGTGCGCATGAGAGGTGAGCGAGAGGGAGTAGGAGCAGGAGCGGGAGAACCAGCAGGAGCAGGAGCAGGTGAACGAAAGGGAGCAGGGGCAGGAGCGACGAGTAGGAGCAGGAGCAGGTGCGGCGAGCAGGAGAACCGAGAGGAGCAGGAGCGGTGAATCCGCTGGGATTCTCCAAAGGCGAGCGGGGAGTGAGGAGCGGGCTCCCCTGAGTCGGGCGGTGAGAGGCTAGCATAGGGGTTTCGTCTTGCAGGCTTGTTTCATCTTCTGGTCTCTTAGTTTTCTCTGAGCAGGGGCGAGGTGGCTTCCCATGCCACCTCTGCCCTCGAGTGTCGCCTATGCTCCAGTGGGTCTTCTCCTTCTCGGCGACAGTTAGGTTTGTTCTGGCCGCGGAATATCCTTTGAAGCGTTGAGGGAATAGCGGGTTTGCTCTGTTTCGTGCCACTTCTATGGATTTTTCCGATGGTCTTTTCAGCATGCAGTTGCGGTTGATTGTGGTAGTGATCTTGTTTCTCGTCTGGAGTGGAGAGTTTGAGGGGGTGGGGAAGGAGTGGCTTCTTTTGCTGCTCTCTTCCTCATTTCGTGCTTCTCCTTTTGTATTGGGCGGTCAGATCTCGCGCTGTCTTCCGTTGTTTGTTTGCTTGGTGCTTTGGTGCCTTTTCTGCACCTTATAGATGGGTTTGCCTTGTTTTTCCGGGGCAATATTGGCCTTTCGAGGCTATATTTGGTGATCTATTTATGCAGATTTGTATGTGGCTCCATCCACATTTTTACATATACTTCTTGCATTTACATTATGTAATCTTTTTTATATGAATATATTATGCTTTTTCTTCTGAATAAACACAATTAACCAAAAAAAATTATTAAAAATATAAAAACTAAAATTTTATAATCATTAAAATTCCTATAATTCTAATCTAATAACACATCTATAACATGCATAACTTTAAATCTAATCACAAAACACATCTTTAACATTCAAAGCGTTTAATTAGCATGTGTGATTGAATATTTAATATTGGCCTTTTTTCTATATTTGTAATAATATTTTGTTTTCAAGAAAGCGATGCCAAATCCATAAAATCTTATACTCGATTTTACCGCAACCCATATTTCGCATGTTATCCGGTAATAAATGAAGGACGGGTATATATGCTCACTGTTCAATTTTGCTAAAGCCGAAATCAAACCATAGACATATACACCCACCATTCATTTATGACCCAATAACATGAAATTTATTGACGGCACGACTTTACAGGCGGACGTGATCCTTTGTGTGCGTTTGGTAGTGACGGCCACCGTCTGTTGACCACACGAACGCAAGTGGCAATCCAAATCCAAATTACGAAAGAGCACGCTAGCGCATTTTAAAAAACACTTAAGGTCTCCTTAAGAGGTCGTCCGACGGTTTTCGAGGTGAGTTTTTTTTTAATAAATATTTTTTTT
>APFE030081617.1:86154-115473 GCA_000404065.3 Pinus taeda | reverse complement strand
TAGATTTAATATTTTGTGATTTATAATATAAAAATGTGCTTTTTTAATTAATTACATTATTAAAATTTAGTTGTTTAGAACCCGTCAAAATATAACTCTTGAAAAACAACATGTCAATCGAATTCCATGAAAAATATTATCATCAAATTCCTTTAACCATTTAAGATAACAATCAGGAAAAGAGTTAATTAATATGAAAAATCCTATTTTTCATTAATTCTAATTCATTGAATAAAATCATTCGGCCTAACTTAAAAGCCTGACCCGCGCAAACCCAAGTATCGACTCAGGGCTGGGAGGAAGGATTTGACCCATTAGGCTACCGGCCACGGCTGCCACCCAAAAACTTCATCTATAAAACTATATATTTTATATTAAATGTGTTAATTATTAATAATATAAATTTTATAATTTAAAATTACTTTTTTCAAATGGTTCACCGATATAGGGATTTGACAAAAATCGAAGCCGATTCCTTAATAAATATTTTTAAAAACTTAAAATCTACAAAATTCCAATAAAAACTAACAAAAATCACAATTTTACTAAATATTACAAAATTCCAATAAAAACTAATTTCATAACCTGACACTCCCTATTAATTATAATAAATGTGCCTACAGTAATTTGATGAGTTTCAAAACAATTCCCACCGATTATGAAAAGATTTAGAAATCGATATACTAAACTACTACAGTCCAGATACATCGGGTGTCCACACAAATGTCACATTGAATCTCCTCCTCACGCTCACGGAATGAAAATCACGTTGCCTATTGAATTACAGTCAACGACATTTTTCGCACGTCATAGTGGTGGTCGGTCAGGTTTTGGAACGGATACTTTATGTCAACGCTGGCAGCGGTCCACTGCCTCTCACTATTGGACGGCTTTCGTTCAATATATGAATGTCAACCCTTCCAATAGTCAACGGTAAATCGATATAAATACGCCATGAAAGCCGCACAGAGAGGCAGTTGGCTCATTCCTTTTCTTGCGACAAGTTTTCGAGACTCTGGATTGCGGGGTACCAGACGTTGAAACTCGATCATCACACGCGCCGATATGGAAGGCCACAGAAATAAGGTGCTCCATCGATGTTTTCCTGGCCATGGTGTTGTTTGTTAGTTTGCTGTTTATTCATATAACAATACTGAGCTTCTAATTCATGCAGATGGCCGTACTTGAGACCCGGATAAATTTCATGAAACAGGAGAATCAGAATCTCAAATCTATGTTGAAGCGCATGATTAGTAGCTATGATGATTTGCAGAAGCAAATCCGGTGTCAGAAGGAGAAACAACACCAGACACGCGTGGATAGAAGCAAGGTATTTAGGGTTTTGGGAAGCTCATAATTCGTATTTGGAAGTTGGTATTCAATTTAACCTAATTAGGCTATACGAATTGCAGAAATTCTTAATATTTTTTGCCTTTTGATGTTGTAGAGATTCAGTCCAGAACATCAAATTGAAGAAAATTTCAATTTCAGAGTATTGTCCACGGGATCTGTAAATGTCGACTCCGGCGATTCCGTTTCCCACCAATCTAATGAGTCTTCGGATTCTGACGAACGAGTTCAGGAAAAAAATGAGAGGAACACCGGATTTATGGACGATCAGCAGCTGCCTTCAAATAGGAGGGAAATAAACTCCTTGCAGTTGGATCAATTTCAGAATGGAATGTTAGATTCGTCTATGGACGAGTCACCAAACAAGAAACATCAGGCGCTGAGCCAGGGCGGCGGCGAACAAACGGCGGTGGCCCCCAAAAAAGTCGTATACATGCGGACAAGATCAGAGGCATCAGTGGTAATAATCGAACTCCTGCTTTTCATGTGGTGTATAATGATGTAGAAACAGCACATTTCTGTTACGCACTTACACGTGGTTTATGAGCGTTGAATTTATGTAGTTCCTAGATTTCTGGAATATATTAGATTTGACGGTAGGAAAGGTTAAAGGTAAAAAATATGTGATCCATTTTAATCAGATAAACGATGGCTGCCGGTGGCGAAAATACGGGCAAAAATCTACAAGAAACAATCCACGTCCGAGATCGTATTACAAATGTGCTATGGCCCCTGATTGCCCAGTTAAAAAACGGGTTCGTCCTCGTCCTTTTCCAGAAAAAAATATTGCTGCTAATATTTTCATTGATTTCGAAATACATACAGGGCGGCTCGCTACTTTAAATATGTTAAAATCATTGTGGGATTTGTCCAGATTCAGAGATGTGCAGAAGACGCGACGATTGTAATAACAACATACGAAGGCGAACACACTCATTCCCTGAATCCTCTGGCGATGGCTACTATGCAGGCTGGCTCGTCCAACCAATTCATTGGTGAGGGGATGAATGGAGAAAATTTCGTTGTACACAACCAATCTATGCCCTTCTCAGCCGGCTGCATTGCCAGAATATCGACCTCGAGCTCGTGTCCCACAATCATTCTCGATCTCACAGACAACCAGCGTAATCGAGGATTACAGATGCAGCCTGCACATTTAGCCGCAAGCAGCTTTCAACACTTTACTCCATCGTTAAACAGCATGGGCCACGTGTTGGAACAAAATCAATTGGGTAATTACTCTTCAATCATCCAGGATTATGTGGCTTCTATAAGGGCAGATCCCAACTTCTCTGCTGCCCTGGCTACAGCAATAGCTGACTCCATGTTCAAGTTGGGCGGACCAGTGCAATTGCTTGCCCAAATCCCTCCCTGCAATGCAATGCACCAATGTTTCAACGACGGACGCATGTGGAGAGTTGTGAAATCTTTCACACGACGGTATTCTTAATTCTCTCCAATCCTGTGCCTGTATCCTACACTATGATTTGTTCCAGTGATTAGACTGTGCATGAGTAGAACAAAATACTGTGAGAGTATTGTGCATGAACAAAATATGGGATGTTGAATTGGTCAAAAGGATTCATGACCAAGTCAAGTCGCAACACCATGGGTGAAAATCATGGATCGATACACATTGTAATAGAAAAATGAGTAAGCAAAGAGTATGAGTACAATGAATTCCGTATGAATGTGCAAGAGAAACATCAAGAGTGATATGTAAGAGATGCTTGCAAATTTTGTAATTTTGGTGTTTAGAGAAGAAATCGTTTTTGGTTTTTTTTCTTTATGAGTTGTTACATTAAATTTGTTGTGTTATATGTTTTCATTTGATTGTGTGAGGAATTTTGTTTATTTCATAATTGCAAAATAGATAAATATTTTTAATAGTGTGAAGTAATAAGAATATTGATTCTCTATATTTTTCAATATTCAAAATAGAATATATTTTCATAGATTTACTCAATAACAACAATAATTATTATTATTATTATGGGGATAGTTAAGAATTGGTAAGTAGAATCTACAATCACTTTTTCCACCAAAGATCACATAGTGTTATTGTCAAGAAAATCTCATATGGAAGAATAGGATAGCCCTCAAACCATACCAAGCAAGGCTAACCACGATTTAAATCAAGGTAGATGGCATTATCACTAGAGTTCTGGAGCTATCCTTGACAGGAAATATTTTATATTGTCATATAATATTGAAAAATATGTATTAATTTTATGTATAGTTAAAATTAAAATTAAAATTGTTACTTACTATAGTATGCTTGCGTTGGCACCAAATTTTATATGGATTACTTGTAATAAATGCAACAGACCAAATTCCTAAAGGTATTAGCCACAATAGCCATTGTGGCATTTATCCTACATTTCAAACAAACTTAAAATGTAATTGAATCCAATATATTACAGTTTCCATGGTGCTTATTCACTCTATGACATGCATATTAATGTTTGAGCACAAAGCACAAAGATAAGCATCAACAAATATATAGATATGTTTCACTTGCATAATTTACAAAAAATACAATCAAATTTAACAATATAGAAGTCACTGCTAAACATAGATTTTAAAATTTGACAATGGTACAATTGTTCCCAATAAAAAATTGCATACTCATAAGAAAATGATTGAAAAAAATACCATAGAAGTGGGAGAAATAATAGTGTTAAACCAAAGAGCATTTCAACATCTACATAAAAGGTTCCCTAATTTACAATTTAGTCGTAAAGGGATCCTTCATCAATTTTCCAAAACTACTATGAGAAAGAGATACCATATCAAATGAAATATAATTGAATTAGTATTCTATATACTCACTCATGTTTCTAGTCCTTCACACTAAAAATATTTATGGGGTGTACATAATGTTGTGATTATTTCTCTTATATTTTCTTACATATAAGAAATTAACTATATAAGTTTGTGGTCATTTGGCAAACTTTGATGAACTTAATTAATATTGTATTTTTTATGTAGAAATTAACTATTACATATTACGTGGGTCAATTTTTCCACAATAAAGATTGATAAAATAAAAAAAAAAAACATTCATTAAGTTATTCCTATCATATTCCTTAATATTTCGCTCAACCACTCAAATTAAACTCAATTCGACTAATTAAAAATATATTTATTCTTCTAAAATTATAAATGATATATATACATAAATATAAATATAAATATAAATATAAAAGATATGTCGCATAAATATTATGGATTATAATTATATTGAATTTAAATTTTACAATATAAAATAATAAATAATTATTAAATAATAAATAATAAAAATATAAAAAAATTGTAATATATTTATTTTTAATTTTTTTTCTATATTAAAATTATAAAATTTAAGCCCATGGGGCATAGAGCACACAATTATAGGGTGTTTTGATAAGGAACTCTATGGTGAAAAGGTTATCGGTTCGAAACTCTGTGAGCAAAAGTCTAGCCTTGCTAAGGGTTGGTGTGGCCTAGGCTGTGTAGGCGATCGCCAGGTGATTTGACGGTTTAGATGCCCTAAGTCGTGCACATTAAGTCCACAAGGTTAGGCATGCTATCCATTTCAAGAATCACACTACTTAGTAACAAAACATACATACATATATATATATATATATATTATATTATATATATATATATATTATATATATATTATATATTAATCCAAATTTCCATAACATAATAAATCATATAAATTAATTCTATACACCCAAATAAACTATACAAGTTTACTCCCTACACTCTCTCATCTTGTGATTTATATTGTTATGCACATTAATACTTATCCTAGTCCACCATGAACCCACGACAAACCCAAAAAATATGAATGAGATGCATAATTCTTAGTAATAAGAAACAAATATAGATTAAGATAACATCGACTTTCCCAAGTATTCTTTTTTTTAAACAATAATGAGAATTTGTATTAATAAAAATATGTGCCCAAAACACACAACTAGTACATCAGAGTGACTATTACAAAGATAATTTCTTCCATGTATCTAAAATGAAAGGAGCTAAAAACCATCATCCACACAAAAAAAGAAGGGGGGGCTAAAGTTCCAATACTAGACTTTCTAAAGCTGGCACCTACTACTTCTTGAGAACACGAGTAAATTCCTACATATTGCTTGCACATGATGAGGCAAAACCAAAACGTTTCTATATTTAAGAGAAATCGACCCACCCACCACTAGACCCATGAGAGGCAAGAGAATCTCCTCCTTATCCTATGTTCCAACTTCTTTTCCTTTCTTTTCGATAAGAGGGATATTATTAGTATCCTTGGACGAAGGGTTTTCCTCAACAGATGAATTAGTATTCTTTGGAGACACTTGATATGGGACTAACTCATTAACTTGGGGCCTCGTCACCCATAACTTCTTCATCTGGGGACTTCAAAACTTCATATATATTATTGGAGGGAGAATGCTAATGAGATTCAGGATTGTAACATGTGATGAGTTAGTCAAATGCTTCTTGTGTGTTCCATGTAATTGGTTTGAATCCTCCTTGCTCATCATTATTATGAGGAGATGGAGGAGGATTAGAAAAACTTTAGAAGTTGGAGTCTTAGGATAACTTTTTGCAAAGTGCTCATACCCATGATAAAAATTATATTTAAAGGGAACTTGTTCATAATTTAGGGCCTAGAGATGGGACCAACCATCCAAGTTAAGTTGAATCACCAAGAGAAGGACTTTTGAAAAATAAATTTCAGTGCAAATTCTGGCACAAGAGAAGTTATTATCCTTGGTCATAAAACTAGAAATAAATTGGCCCAATTTACCTCTTGTAGCCTTGAAAATAACTCTACCCCAACAATGAAGGGGCATATATGAAAATTTGATCCACACTTGTGTAAAAGAAATTTACATCATGGAACTGAAATCTAGAGACGAATGGGTGAGAAACATTCATCTAGTACCCATGAAGTAAGGCCCAAATCTGTAAATCTAATTCCTTTCCTCCTTGTTTCAAAAATAAAGGTATAATAATTGTTTCCACAATATAAAATACCAGCATGATCATGACTTCACAATTAATAGAAGTCCATTCTAAAACAAAATTATAGCTAGGCCAAAGTCCAATGAACTTACCCATCAACCATCTTTACTTCAATAGTTATATTCTTCTTCGCGGAAGAGGAAAACCTCAAATTAAGAGAGGGAATTGAATATTCCTTTTGTAACAAATATGCTTGGAGGACCCATTGAATAAGAAATTATCTCAACCACTCAAGAACTAGAGAAACAACACCAGATCATAGTCTAGCAACAGGAAAAACCCCAATGACCCACAAACGCATGGAACAAGATAAGAGCATCTGAGTTGATAGAAAACTAAGCCAGTTGAAAACCAAGACAAGCCTTGATTCAATGACAAAAACTCCATATCTACCATGAAGGCTAAAAAATATCTTCTTAGGCATAAATGAAACCCTAGATATAACCCTAATTCAATGGAAAAAACTCCAAATCTACCATAAAAAATGAAAAAAAAATTGTACTTGGCAAGAAATGAAATTGTAGATCTATATCAAAACATTCAACACAAGGGAAAGGAACAAGGATGGATATGAAACCCTAGTCGCTCGCTCCTACGACGCTCCATGCTTACATTTTAAAGTCTCATCGTCACATCCCATCATTTGTTAATCTTAAATGAGATCACTTTCTTTTGACTTAATTTACCAAATTTCCCAAATATTAACATTGGACGAGTTTTAACTTTCACATTAATTACATGCATCATTTCTTTAAAAAGATTATGAGTATCACTTGCCAATAGACCAATTTGGTCTCAGTGGATGTTAACCACCACCACAATCATCATCATCATAAAGAAAAATACATATATTGCCACTAATATCATTATATTTTTTCCAATTGTATGCCCCATAGGTATAACATATGTAACAATTTTTTTATTTGCTTTAACCCATTTGAAAATCTATATATTATTTTAATAATTATGTATTTCAAATATAAATGTATATAAATACATTTATATATAAATATAAAATGTATATAAAACACATCTATATATAAATATAAATAAATTATGGGATTATTTTTTATTTTTAATATAGTTAAAAAAATTATTGTTGAGAAAACTTAGCTTGGGTATGACACATGTTTTGTGTCTCAAATGAGTGGGTTCTAGTCTCTGGAGACACATGTAAGTTGACCTTGTTGGAATAGACTTATTCTTGTTTTTATATATATAAAATAGTTGATGAATATGTGCATTTTGATAATGTCTTTCAGATTAATCATATCATAAGTTGTTGGTTCCATCTACCTCACTCTCAATTAAATATTATAACGATAATTGTTTCACACTACAAAACAACATAATAATAATAATAATAATTTCCAATCTAACTAATTTATTAAACCTATAGAAGGTTATATTTTAAATAATATATCATAATCACAATATTTTTTTAAATTTTTATTAATTCATAATACATATTTTTAAATTATTATAAATTTTATATATTATAATTATTTAAAATATCAATTATTTTGATATCTTAATATTATTAACAAGGCCACATATTTAGCGTCCTTCCACTTAGTTTAATGAAAATATTTTAATGTTTCCATGATGTGTTGTATGTACTCCAAACAATAATTAAAGTTCTAAAATAAGTTATTACGAATATTTGCTTAAACTTTTTTATTAATTTTTTTATATAATTAAAAAAAATTGTAAATAAAAGTTACCCTATATATATAATTGACAATTGAAGAGAATGATAACCAGATAAATAATTATTTATTTAATATTGAATAAAGATAAATTTTTTTTATATAGTACTCATATTATAGTACAAATGTCATGTCATTATAGTATAGATTGATATAATGTCATGTTATTTTTGGTGCCATGGTCTGATGGCAAATCTAGAGCCTAGGGATTCATGTTGGGGGCTGGTTCAATAAAGTTTTTCAATTTAATTTATACTTTGGTAGTTCTAGATGGGTTTGATCATAGTCGGGCCCCTTACCAAGGAATAGAGCATCTGGGGATAACAATTAGGACATTGAACAAGGTTCAAAGGAATTCAATCATGCGATCACCATCTCCAAGTCAAAAGAAGGCTCAATTCCAAGCCCTTGGCACTAAAGGCTCAAATATTGAACTTATCATTATTGCAACGGTTAAACCCAAGGTTATGATAGTTGGCCATGTGGAAAGTGGCTTATGGAAACATGTTGAGTTTTATTTCACCAATTATAAATATGAAAATATAGTTAAATAACCGTGGGAGCCTAAACATGAAATAAGTAGATGTGCATAACATGAAATTAGTAGAGAGCGCAGTGATTAGGTTGTGCATGAGTAGAAGAGAATTGTGGAGATATGGTGAGTAAAAGATAAAACATAAAATATTGTGAGAATGTTGCGTGTGAACAAAATATGGGATGTTGAATTGGTCGAAAGGATTCATGACCAAGTCAATAACAGAAACACTGAAGACTCTATGCTCCCGCCGACTGAAATTAAATTAGGTGATATGGAAACAATGGGCAGTGTCGTTGCCACAATTGTGATTATTGTTCTAACACCTCTTTTTAATTACGATGACCTAAATTTTAATTTACTTGCCGGTCTAAGTTTCAGCTAAGCTTACAACAATATATTGCATTTTTGTTTTTTTGCTAAAGGGTCCATGTTTGTTCATTTGCTGGTGCAGTTTCATCTTCACTTTTCTGGTTTTCCATATGAACTTCCTCTGCTCCTTGCTTAGGTATTTAACATCAACAACTTTTTCCGGATTGGGATGCAAGGCAAGATCCCAAACTAGGTAATCCAAATCATGCTCTCCCTTATTTCCATGAGGAGCCACCAAAATGCACTTTTCTTTGAACATGAGTGACCTCCAAACAACATCCATGGTAGTATCCTCCACTGTCGCAAAAATCTTAAAAGTGGATCCAATGACATTACTAGCAATTGGGTTCAAGGAAAAGCAAGTTTTGCTCTCATGTGGAATGGACTCCAACTTTGAATGTTTATGGTCATCAATAAAATCATTCTCTTGATCTAATAATTCTTGTGACTCAAAAATACTACCTGAATAAAAAATATCACCAAGCCCAAAAATACTTCCAAATGGGCTGTCCAAAAAAGCATCATAAAAAAGATCAGTATCCACCAGTATCCCACTCATTATCCTTCAATCAGACCAGTGACATTCTACGTGGCTCTCCACACACAGTGCTCACTAAAAACACTCTATGTGGATTGAAAAGTGCATTCAATTTGCCTTTGACTCTCGATAACAATCCACACACTTAGAAAAAACAGGGTCTTCACACACAAATCTCCAACTCGATCTCTAGAGTCAGCTCTCTACTCGGCCTTACACAAATTTTCTCAACAGCAATTGCCATAGCCATGCAGCCGCTCCTCAAGCTTACACACAAATCAACAACACTCTTTCTCTCTAGATTGTGCGACTCTCCAACACAGTGGCACACGACAAGAACTTTTCACTATGTCCGTTTCCCACAGCAAGCAACATAACACAGCAAGCAACTTCACATTACAGGCAGCTTCAGTCAACAGGGAACACACTTTACTGTCATAGAACACACCTTTCATGCACAACAGGATCCACACCACTCGGCCTCACCTCACAGCCAGCTCTATGACCTCACAGCTCACCTGACCTCAACAACAATTAAAGTAATCACAATAACTATGATCTCTTATAAAATTCATGCATGAGTGGCACCAATATCCTACAACTTTACTCTGCGCTGTAAACAAGGTCATATTGAACAACTTATTATGCAAACGCCTCTCTGAAAAGGCAACACAACAATGTAAGTTCGGACAACATAATCCAACATGATCCACACAGATCCACACAAGGCGTAATACACAACACAGACCACATGCCCAACGTGGTCACACCTTCGACTACAGCTGCGCGAACACAACTCTAATATTTACACAGCAGAGCTACCATGCTTCAAACTCACACATACTAGCAATCTACACCTCCTCCACATGAAGCCTCAAATGGGTTGTCATCTCGACGAAGAACACTTCAAAAAAACACTTCACAACAGCCACAACATGGAAATTTCACTGACAACTTCTGCCATTTGATTTTTTTCAATGCTCTTTGAGACCTTTTGAATTTCCTTTGCTGACCAATGACTTGTTCCACACACTTGCTCTTTGAGACCTTTTGAATTTCCTTTGCTGACCAATGACTTGTTCCACACGCTTTCACTTGTTGGCAGAAATTTTTATCACTGGTGACAACTACCTACACGCTGCTCCAATATATGGATCGTTGGCCTCTCCTTAACCACACAAACTTTCTTCTCATGATTCCAATAGTGCTCCAATGTCACTTCCTTAACCAACAACGCTCTACTTCTCACACTCTACGCTTGCTTCTTCTCTAGGTAGCTCGTCTCCTCCTTTACGCCTCTTCCAATGGCTCCACTATACACAAAAACGACGCAAGGCTTCTCTGACTTCAAAGCCTATGCTTGTTGCTTCTCAACGCTACTTCTCCACACCTCTTCCTAGCTTGTAATGCATCGCTTGACAGCATGACACACTGTCTCACATCACAAAACAACAGGTACACTTCCTCCACACCACACTCGGCTCTTCTCCAAGCAAAACACCCGTGCCAAATGTTAAGTCACAGAGAGCACACAAATCCACAATGTTCCCACACTTTTGACTATGTCTCCACACAGCTATTACTCCACATAGCAGCGTCTACTTAAGAGTCACAAGCGCTTCCAACTCCATGGGATCTATTATTCCTATTACACCGCCTCCCCTTTTAACATTGCTCAGTCACTAATGTTCAATTTATAGAGCCTGAGAATAGTAATGCACTTGGCTCTTCACACAACCAATTCCTCACAACCTAAAAGCACTCGAGAGCATCTATTAATGGCACAACGAACTCACAACAGTCACCCCAGAGCCCACAACTCTTGCTCTTCCTCAAACAACATCCAGAGTTGAAACCCTTGGTTCTAATACCATGACAGAAACATTGAAGAATCTATGCAAGAGCTTGATATTTCATTGCTAAATATAATTATTTATACATACATACCCAGGAGAATCAATAATGATCTCCAACGACTTGAACTAATGTTTTAGAGACTCTGGCCAACTCACATTAAATTAGATGACATGGGAGCAGTGAGTGGTGTTGTTGGTGCAGTCGTGATTAATGTTCTAACAGTCAAGTCGCAACACCATGGGTGAAAATCATGTATCGATACCCATTGTAATGAAAGAGATCAAATATAAAGGTAGATCAAATGAACGAGGAGATCAGAAGATAACGAGGAGAAGAGTGAGTAAATAAAGAGTATGAGTAAAATGAATTCTCTATGAATGTGCAAGAGAAATATCAAGGGTGATATGTATGTAACAAATGCATTTTTCATATAACAACAACTATTGGGATGAGTATAGAGAGAGACAAAGAAAGAGAAAAACATAGAATAAATCATATTGTCACAAACTTCATTCAAATCAAAGATAAATATAGGATAGGTGCCTACAAAATCCTTGGGGATTGGTGTCTCTAGTAGGTTGGAGCCTGCAAAACCAAAAAGGGATATGTGTCTCTGCAAGTGGGTGCTTGCAAATTTTGTAGTTTTGGGTTGGTTCCTACAAACATTATTTATAGAAGAAATTATTTTTTGGTTTTCTCCCTTTATGGGTTTTCACATTAAACCTCTTGTGTTCTATGTGTTCATTTGGTTTTGTGAGGAATTATATTTATTTCATAATTGCAAAATAGATGAATACTTTAATAGTGTGAAGTAATAAGAATATTGATTCTCCCCACCCTTCAATATTCAATATGGAACACATCTTGATAGATTCACCCAACACCAACAACAATTGTTATCATTATTATTATCAGTATTATTGTTATTGTTGGGGATAATTAGGAATGGGTAAGTAGAATCTACAATCACTTTTGCCACCAAGGATCACATAGTGTTATTGCTAAGAAAATCCCATATGGATGAATATGATAGCCCTCAAACCATACCAAGCAAAGGCTAACCAGGATTTAAATCAAGGTAGATAGCATTATCACTAGGAGTTCCAATAGTTCGGGCTACCCTTGAGACGATATATTTTATGATTGTCATATAATATTGAAAAATATGTATTAATTTTATGTACAATTAAAATTAAAATTTTAGTTGTTACTTACTATAGTATGCTTGTGTTGGCACCAAATCTAACAACCATAAACAAAAAGCAAAAGTAATGCACATATATGGATTACTTGTAATCAATGCAACAAGAAGAAATTTCTAAGGGTATTAGTCACAATAGATTAGACATTGTAACATTTATCCTGCATTTCAAATAAACTTAGAATGTAATTGAATCCAATATACTACATTTTCCATGGTTCTTATTCACTCTATGACATGCATATTAATGTTTGAGCACAAATATAAGCATCAACAAGTATATAGATATGTTTCACTTGCATTATTTACAAAAAATGCATTCAAATTTAACAATATAGAAGTTACTACTAAAGAATAGATTTTAAAATTTGAGGACGGTACAATTGTCCATAATAAAAAAAATTACATACTCATGAGAAAATGATTAAAAGAATACCATAGAAGTGGGAGAAATAAATAGTGTTAAACCAAAGAGCATTTTAGCATCTACATAAAAGGTTCCCAAATTTACAATTTAGTCGTAGATGGTCCTTTCATCAATTTTCCAAAACTACTATGAGGAAGAGATACCATATCAAGTGAAATATATTTGAATTAGTATTCTATATACTCAGTCATGTTTCTAGTCCTTCACACTAAAAATATTTATGGGGTGTACATAATGTTGTGATTATTTCTCTTTTATTTTCTTACATATAAGAAATTAACTAAATAAGTTTGTGGTCATTTGTCAATCTTTGATGAACTTAATTAATATTGTATTTTCTCATGTAGAAATTAACTATTACATATTACGTGGGTAAATTTTTCAACAGCAAGGCTTGAGGAAATTAAAAAAAAAAACACTCATTATAAGTTGCTCATATCATATTCCCTAATAGTTTTCCCAACCATTAAAATTAAACCTAATTGGGTAATTAAAAATGTATTATATTCTTCTAGAATTATAATGATAGAGTGACTTGAATAAATCAATGCATATTGACAACTTATATATTATATATACTATTATATATTATCATATATATATAATATTAAATATATATATATAATTATATTATTGAATTAAATGATAAATTATAAATAATTAAATTAATTAAATTATTAAATAAATAAATAATGTAATATATTATTTTTATTTTTTTTCTATATTAAAAATTATAAAATTAAAGACCATGGGGCATAGAGCACAATATGATAGGGTGTTTTTGTTAAGAACACTCCATGGTGAAAAGGTTATCAGTATGAACCCTCCGTGAGCAAAAATCAAAGCTATACTAAGGGTTGGTGTGGCCTAGGCTAGGTGTGATCCCCAAGTTATTTTTTACGGTTTAGATGCCCCTGAGTTGTGTACATTTAGGCCATAAGTTTAGCATGCTAGGCTCCATGAATCAATCTCAGCAATATATCAAACTATACATATACGATAATATATATATATATATATATATATATATATATATATATTATATATATAATATATATATATATATATATATCATATTATATATTATAAATTAACTATATACACCCAAATAAACCATACAAGTTTACTCTATACTCTCTCACATCTTGTGACTTTATATTGTTATGCACATTAATACTTATTCCAGTCCACCATGAACCCATGACAAACCCAAAAATACGAATGAGATGCATAATTCTTAGTAATAAGAAACAAATATAGATTAAGATAACATGGGCTTTCCTGGAACACACAACAAGTACATCAGAGTGACTATTACAAAAATACTTTCTTCCATGTATCTAAAATGAAAGGAGCTAAAAACTATCATCCACACAAAAATATAAGGGGGGGTAAAGTTCCAATACTAGACCTTCTAAAGCTCACATGTACTACTTCTTGAGAACATGAGTAAATTCTTACATATTTCTTGCACATGATGAGGCAAAAACAAAACATTTATATATTTAGGAGAAATCGACCCACTGCTACACCCAAGAGAGGCAAGAGAATTCTTTGCACTAGATTTTCGAATTCTCTTGCTTCGATCTTTCTTACTTCTTGTTAAAAGAGGGGAAGAACGGAGATTAATTTTTAACACATTTGAATAGGAAGGAGAAGAATAGGGCATTTGATCTCCTCCTTATCTTATGTTCCAACTTCTTTTCCTTTCTTTTCAATAAGAGGGATATTATTAGTATCCTTGGACAAAGAGTTTTCCTCAACACATGAATAATTATTCTTTGGAGACACTTGATATGGGACTGTCTAATCAACTTGGGGCCTCATCACCCATAACTTCTTCATTTGGGGACTTCAAAACTTCATATATATTACTGGAGGGAGAATGCTAATGAGATTTAGGCTTGTAGAAAGTGACGAGTTAGTCAAATGCTTCTTTTTTTCCATGTAACTAGTTTGAATGCTCCTTGCTCATCATTACTATAAGAAGATGAAGGACGATTAGAAAAAAGTTGAGAATTTGGAGCCCTAGGATAACTTTTTGCAAAGTGCTCATACTCGTGATAAAAGTTATATTTAAAGTGAACTTGTTCATAATTCAAGGCCTAAATATGGGACCAACCATCCAAGTTAAGTTGAATCACCACGAGAAGGAATTTTGAAAAATCCATTTCAATGCAAATTCTAGCACAAGAGAAGTTATTCTCCTTGGCCATAAAACTAGAAATAAATTGGTCCAATTTACCTCTTGTAACCTTGAAAATAACTCTACCCCAACAACGAAGGGACATATTTGACAATTTGATACACACTTGTGTAAAAGAAATTTACATCATGGAATTGAAATTCAAAGACGAGTGGGTGAGAAACATTCATCTAGTACCCATGAAGTAAGGCCCAAATATGTAAATGTAATCCCTATCCTCCTTGTTTCAAAAATAAAGGCATAATAATTGTTTCCACAATAGAAAATACCAGTGGGATCATGAGTTACCCAATTAATAGAAGTCCATTCTAAAACAAATTATAGCTAGGCAAATGGTCAATGAACTTAGACATCAAGCCTCTTTCCTTCAACAGTCACATCTTCTTCGCGGAAAAGGAAAACCTCAAATTAAGAGAGGGAATTGAATCTTCCTTTTGTAACAAATCTGCTTGGGGGACCCATTGAATAAGAAATGATCTCAACCACTCAAGAACTAGAGAAACAACACCAGATCATTGTCTAGCAACAGGAAAAACCCCATTGAGCCACAAATGCATGGAACATGATAAGAACATTTGAGTTGATAGAAAACTAAGCCAATTGAAAACCAAGACAAACCTTGATTCAATGACAAAAACTCTAGATCTACCATGAAGGCTAAAAAAATATCTATTTAGCCATAAATGAAACCCTAGATATAACCCTAATTCAATGGAAAAAATTCCAAGTCTACCATGAAAAATGAAAAAAAACTGCACTCAACCACAAATGAAACTATAAATCTATATCAAAACACTCAACATAAAAAAAAATAATAAGGATGACTATAAAACCCTAACCACTCACTCCTGTGACTACTTTAACTCCATGCTCACATTTTAAAGTCTCATCTTCACATCTCATCATTTGGTAATCTTAAATAATATCACTTTCCTTTGACTTAATTTATGAGCTTTCTCAAATATTAAGATTGGACCAGTTTTAACTTTTACATTAATTACATGCATCATTTCTTTAAAAGGATTATGACAACCACTTTCTATTAAAACATAAAGAAAAATACATGTATTGCGACTAATATCATTATATTTTGTCCAATTATATGCTCCATACGTTAACATAATGTAACAATTTTTTTTATTTGCTATAACCCATTTGAAAATCCATATATTATTTTAATAATTATGTATTTCAAATATAAATATTATATAAAACACATTATATATAAATATAAATAAGTTATGGATTATTTTTATTTTTTAATATAGTAAAAAAAAATATTGTAGAAAAAATTTAGTTTTGTGGTATGACACATGTTTTGTGTCTCAAATGAGTGGGTTTAAGTCTTTCGAGACACATTGTACGTTGGCCTTATTGGAATACACTTATTCTTGTTTATATAGATAAAATAGTTGATGAATATGTGTGTTTTCATAAAGTCTTTCAAATTAATCACATCATAAATTATTGGTCGTGTCAAACCATCTGAAAAAATATATACATAATTAAAATAAATATTTATTTAATTAATTTAAAAATCTTGTAAATATTCCATCTACCTCACCTCTCAATTAAATAATTACCTTCACACTACAAAAAACAAAAATAATAATAATAAATAATAATAATTTCAAACCTAACTAATTTATTAAACGTTATAGAAAATAACATTTCAAATAATATATCATAATCACAATAATTTTAAACTTTTATAAATTCATAATACACATTTTTAACCTTTATAACCTTTATTATTATACTTATTTAAAAATATCAAAATAATTTTGATATCTTAATATTATTAATAAATATGTGTTTCCCTTTATTTTGAAAGTCTCCGAAGCAACTTGCAACCTCTAAGTCAATTTAAAAGTCTTGGGAAAATTTAGAAGTTTAAAATTAATAGATATATGTTTCCCTTTATCTAAAAAGGTCTCGGAAGCAACTTACAACCTCTCAGTCAATTTAAAAGTCTTTGGAATGATTCACAACTTCTAAATCGTATCATATCTCTTATGAATTTCTTAGGTCAAATTTACACTGGAAATGAAATTTCAACACAGATTTAATAAACCATAAATCTATTGGTACGGACATTGTTCTTCTTTTAGGCTGTAAAGTCCAAATATCTATTGCATTGTCATTGACAATCTTTTTTGGGATGTAAAGTCCAAATATCTAATGTACTAGCAATGTTATTTTTGGGATATAAAGTTCGAATATGAATAATTAAATATCACTATCTCATGCGATGAAAAATGTTAATTAAAGTTATTATTTAAGTTATATTTTTTTAATGTTATTTTTTAAATTTTTTGGTGTTGGAATTAGGTTTAAAAATTTGAATTGAAATTTTGGATTTTCGTTAAAAATTTTAGGGCACTTCAATTGTGTAGGGGTTATTCATCAAATTTGTGATTTCAATGATTGTGTAGGGGTTATTTATCAAATTTGTGATTTCAATAATCCCTGCTAGATTTTAGAGAAATTAAACTGGAAAAACCTACTGGAAAAGCTTCCAAAAAACCTCACTAAAATCAACTCTTTTTTATATAAATACTTATTTATATTATAAAATTAAATATTTTATTGAAAGTAGTTTTTTTCCCATAGTTAAATTTGAAAAATAAAAATAAAAATATTACTTTTATAAAATGTATAGTTAATAGATTTGTATATTAAATCTTTTTATAAAATAAGAAAAAATAATGTGATAAAATACTTTTATGGATTTTTTTTAATAATTATTATTACGAAATTGTGTTGTATGAAGGGTAGGGATCATATTCTTTCCAAATAAGCATTATATTAAGTTTAAGGATGTAGAATTTATGACACTAGTTAACTAGTATTGTAGTTATGAAATGAAAAAGGTATTAACAACTTTAAGTGTTAGGTATTTTTAGATGATCATGGAAAGGTAAAAGATGAACAAAGGTGTCACTATGTGTTTTTGAAAGAGGCCAAAGGTTTGAGAATGTTTCTCAATTATCTTGCTCTTCAACATGTTTAGGATCAGAGAAATATGGAAATTGATGATTTATCCAAAGTTAGAATTTTGATATATAATATTGGATGATAACAAAAAAATAGGAATGAAGACATTTTGGAATATTATCCTCATTTTCACCAATTAATGGTGGGAACAAAAAATGTTCATATTATATTGTTTTAATTTTTAATAAATATTTATGATTAGAAATTTTGATCATTTCATTTATTCTATTTTTTAATATATAAAAATATATATATATCCTTATAATAATCTAATGAAATTAAACAATTTAACATCTAAATTTCTTTTCAAATTTTTAATATTCCATATAAAAAACAATTAACCAAAAATCTAATGAAATTAAACAATTTAACATCTAAATTCCTTTTTAAATTTTTAATATTCCATATAAAAAAAAATGGACCAAAAAAAATTAAAAATATAAAACATGTACTTTTATAATCATTAAAATTCGAAATTCCTATAATTCTAATCTAATAACACATCTACATAATTTTAAATCTAATCTGATAACACATGTTTAACATTCATAACTTTAAATCTAATCTCAAAACACATCTTTAACATTCAAAGCGGCGTTTAATTAGCATGTGCGATTGAACATTTAGTATCTGGCCTTTTTATATATTTGTAATAATACTTTGTCATTCAAGAAAACTATGCCAAATTCGTAGAATCCTACACTCGACTTTACGGGTCGACGTGATCTTTGTTGACCACACGGACGCAAGTGGCAATCCAAATCCAAATTACAAAAGAGCACGCTATCGCATTTTAAAAGACACTTAAGAACTCGTCGGACAGTTCCGAGTAGAGAGAGGTTTTCTTTTTAAATAAATATTGTTTTTTTTGGGTTATTGACCCAAAAAAAGGTCAATATAGTCAAGATAATCAGTATAAATGGAGTGAGGAAAATATTATCATTAAATTTTTTTAAACTATTTAAGATATATTCAATTAAATTGTAATTAGTAAATGAGTTAATTAGTACAAAAAATTCTTATTTTTCATTAATTTTAATGTATTGAGGAGAGTTAATCTAATTTATTGGAATGCATCGGCTAAAAATTTCTTTTATATGATTTCTAGTGTATTCGAAAAACATCAACCAAACTATTTTTATGTAATTTCTACAGAAAACATTCACAATAGATATTTAATTTGTTTTTTCCAAAATACAATAATCTCACAATATTACCGCACACCATTAGGCCTAACTTAAAAGCCCACGGACTATGAGAAGATATAGAAATTGCATATACTAAACTACTACAGCCCAGATACCTCGGGTGTCCACGCAAAAGGGACATTGAATCTCCTTCTCACGCTCACGGAATCAAAATCTCGTTCCCTATTGAATTACAGTCACCGACATTTTTCGCACGTCATACTGGTGGTCGGTACGGTTTCGAAATGTCAACGCTGGCAGCGATCCACAGCCTCTTGCTTTTGCACGGCTTTCGTGGAATGTATGAATGTCAAACCTTCCGTTAATCAACGGTAAATCGCTATAAATAAGCCATGAAAGGCGTACAGAGAGGCAGTTGGCTCATTCCTTTTCTTGCGACAAGTTTTCGAGACTCTGGATTGCGGGGTACCAGACGTTGAGACTTGCACAACACACGCGCCGATATGGAAGGCCACAGAAATAAGGTGCTCCATCGATGTTTTCCCGGCCATGGTGTTGTTGGTTTGTTTGTTGTTTATTCATATAACAATACTGAGCTTGTAATTCATGCAGATGGCGCTACTTAAGACCCAGATAAATGTCATGAAAGAGGAGAATCAGAGTCTCAAATCTATGTTGAAGCGCATGATTAGTAGCTCTGAGGATTTGCAGAAGCAAATCCGGTATCAGGAGGAGAAACAACACCAGACACGCATTGATAGAAGCGAGGTATTTTGGGTTTCGGGAAACTCATAATTCGTCTTTGGAAGTCGGGATTCAATTTAACCTAATGTTTTTAATGTTTTTTTGCCTTTTGATGTCGTAGAGATTCAGTCCAGAACGTCAAATTGAAGAAAATTTCAATTTCAGAATATTGTCCGCGGGATCTGTAAATGTCGACTCCGGCGATTCCGTTTCCCACAAATCTAATGAGTCTTCGGATTCTTACGAACGAGTTCGGAAAAAAGATGGGAGGAACACCGGATTTATGGATGATCAGCAACTGCCTTCAAATACGAGGGAAATAACCTCCTTGCGGTTGGATCAGTTTCAGAATGGAACGTTGAATTCGTCTATGGACGAGTCACCAAACAAGAAACATCAGGCGCTGAGCCACGGCAACGGCGGACAAACAGCGGCGGCCCCCACAAGAGTCGTATCCATGCGGACAAGATCAGAGGCATCAGTTGTAACTTGTAATAATCGAACTCCTGCTTTTCATGTGATGTATAATGATGTCGAACTAACCCACACCCGTCAGCCCGTGTAATGATGGGTCTGATTAAACAAATATGCAGTAGTCTATAAAGCGAGTTTTTGAAAGCCTTTCCGTCAGTTTTTTCCGGTCAAAATCCTGTAGCAATTCATTGGAATCCCAAGTTTAATAGCTAGTTTCTGCACAATCAATGGCTCCAGGGGTTTTTCAGGGCGCTGAATCCAAATATGCAGTTAAAAAACCATTTTAACTGCTAAAAATAGAGATTTAACATCATTTTTTCCGCCGGATTCCGTCACCGGAATCTCCAAAAAGTAGCATTATAGACAACTCCAAACAAATATTGTTGCTTTCTTCACATATAAACTGATGCGATCCATTTTAATCAGATAAACGATGGCTGCCGGTGGCGAAAATACGGGCAAAAATCTACAAGAAACAATCCACGTCCGAGATCGTATTACAAATGTGCTATGGCGCCCGATTGCCCAGTTAAAAAACGGTTTCGTTCTCGTCCTTTTCCAGAGGAAAAAAAATATATTGCTGCTAATATTTTCATTGACTATGAAATACATACAGCGCGGCTCGCTACATTAAATATGTTAAAATCATTGTGGAATTTGTCCAGGTTCAGAGATGTGCAGAAGACCCGACGATTGTAATAACAACATACGAAGGCGAACACAGTCATTCCCTGAATCCTCTGGCTATGGCTACCATGCAGGCTGGCTCGTCCAACCAATTCATTGGTGAGGGGATGAATGGAGAAAATTTCGTTGTACACAACCAATCTATACCCTTCTCAGCCGGCTGCATTGCCAGAATATCGACCTCGAGCTTGTGTCCCACAATCACTCTCGACCTCACAGACAACCAGCCTAATCCAGGATTACAGATGCGGGCTGCACATTTAGCAGCAAGCAGCTTTCAACACTTTACTCCATCGTCAAACAGCATGGGCCAGGTGTTGGAACAAAATCAATTGGGTAATTACTCTTCAATCATCCAGGATTATGTGGCTTCTATAAGGGCAGATCCCAGCTTCTCTGCAGCCCTGGCTACAGCAATAGGTGACTCCATGTTCAAGTTGGGTGGACCAGTGCAATTGCTGCCCAAATCCCTCCCTGCAATGCAATGCACCAATGATTCAACGACGGACGCATGTGGAGAGTTGTGAAATCTTTCACACGACGGTATTCTTAATTCTCTCCAATCCTGTGCCTGTATCCTACGCTATGATTTGTTCCAGTGATTAGACTGTGCATGAGTAAAACAAAATACTGTGAGAGTATTGTGCATCGACAAAATATGGGATGTTGAATTGGTCAAAAGGATTCATGACCAAGTCAAGTCGCAACACCATGGGTGAAAATCATGGATCGATACCCATTGTAATAGAAGAGTGAGTAAGCAAAGAGTATGAGTACAATGAATTCCGTATGAATGTGCAAGAGAAACATAAGAGTGATATGTACATTTTTCAAGTAACAACTACCGGGATGAGGATAGAGAGCATAGAGAGACAAAGAAAGAGCAAAACATAGAACAAATCAAATTTGGCAAATTTCATTTAAATAACAAATAAATAAATACAAGATTGGTTTTTTTAATTAGGTTGAAGCCTGCAAAACCAAAAGGGATATGTGTCTCCTGCAAGAGGTGGTTGCAAATTCTGTAATTTCATTATTTATAGAAGAAATTGTTTTTTGGTTTTTTTTTCTTTTATGAGTTGTTACATTAGATTTTTTGTGTTCTATGTGTTCATTTGATTGATTTTGTGAGGAATTTTGTTTATTTCATAATTGGAAAGTAGATAAATATTTTTAATAGTGTGAAGTAATAAGAATATTGATTCTCCACATTCTTCAATATTCAAAATAAAACACATCTTCATAAATTTACTCAACAATAACAACAATTATTATTATTATTATAATCATTATTATTATTATTGTGGAGGATAGTTAGGAATTGGTAAGTAGAATCTACAATCACTTTTTCCACCAAAGATCACATAGTGTTATTGCCAAGAAAATCCCATATGGATGAATATGATAGCCCTCAAACCATACCAAACAAGGCTAGTCGGGATTTAAATCAAGGTAGATGGCATTATCACTAGAGTTCTCGAGCTATCCTTCATGGGAAATATTTTATGATTGTCATATAATATTGAAAAATATGTATTAATTTTATGTATAGTTAAAATTAAAATTAAAATTGTTACTATAGTATGCTTGTGTTGGCATCAAATCTTATATGGAATATTTGTAATCAATGCAACAAGAACAAATTTCTAAAGGTATTAGCCACAATAGTCATTATGGCATTTATCCTACATTTCAAACAAACTTAAAATGTAATTGAATCCAATATATTACATTTTCCATGGTGTTTATTCACTCTATGACATGCATATTAATGTTTGAGCACAAAGATAAGCATCAACAAATATCGAGATATGTTTCACTTGCATAATTTACAAAAAAATACATTCAAATTTAACAATATAAAAGTTACTACTAAAAATAGATTTTAAAATTTGACAATGGTACAATTGTTCGCAATAAAAAAATTACATACTCATAGGAAAATGATTGAAAAAATACCATAGAAGTGAGATAAATAGTAGTGTTATACCGAATTCGTTGAAAGTGAAAAGACACATCTATTGGTCGGCTCGAAGAATGGCGGCGATTAGGTTTTGTTGCAGAACCAGCTTCCTTCTGTCCGCCGAAGCCTGGATTCGTTGCTTCTCCACAGCGCCTCCACTCCATGGTTCTGTCTTTTTGGTTGGCCGGCCCGTTCTGTATCTGCTACGCAGATTTTCTCTCCAGCAAAGCCTTGTCGGCGCAGGGGATGTCCACTTTTCCGGCGTCCTTCCTGCTTTCGATATCTCTCAGGACCGCTCTTGCCTAGACTCTAGCAGGGGTTCGGGCGCAGTTATGTTCGGATTCCGCTTGCTGTCAGTGGCTCAAACAGAGCCCCCTCAGCCCGTAGGCGTTTTTTCTTTTTTTCTAATAAAATCTTCCCCCGGTTGGTTTTCTCCTCCCCAGATCCTTTTGAGGGCAGGTAGTGGGGCTACTTTGAATATCCCTGCTCCGGCGTTTCGATCCCTTTCCGAGTTTTTCTCAAGGCTCCTTTCGAAGTTTCCCTCAAGGACTAAAAGCCTGTTAGTGCTTCTAGAAAACCTGAGTCTCAGAACTCCTGAAATAAGCCCTCGCAGGGAGGTTGCGGGCCAACTGTTTGACGGAACGCAACAAAGAGATTCACCTCAGTCATGCAGAGAACGACAGATTCAGAAGCCGTCCGAGTCCTTCCAGATCTGCATCACGCTCCTCACAGGCAAAACGCTGCTCCTATGGGTGAGCTCTTCAGATTTTGTGTAGGACCTCAAACATAAACTGGATCTCAGGGTGGGAATTCCTGCAGCTTCGCAAAGGCTCCTCTTCAAAGGTAAACAGCTTGAAGACCTCTTTCCCCTTTTTGTTTACAACATTCAAAGAAATGCTGCCATCATTCTTTCCCTTTGTTTAAGAGGGGGGGTGGCTGGACAGTCATCTTCAGCAGCAACGTTCTCTTACAAAGATGCTGTCCATGCCCAGAAACCCAAGAATGCAGCTCCACCAGTCCAAGGTCCAAAACCTTTTTTGGTGGACAAGCTGGAGGATACCCCTTTTATCGAAATAATGCACCCAACAATGGACAAGCAGTTTCAACTGTTTACCGAAAAGGGAATTATTTGCAGGTTCAATGGACTTTGGCCACGTACAGAAGATCTCTACAAATGGATCCACTCCAACTGGACCAACAACTGCAAGGTTCTGCTCTGTTCCAAAGGCTTCTTCATTGTGATCTTTGTTGATGATGAGGACTATCAAAAAGCTTTAATTGAGGGCCCTTGGTTCTAGGACTCAGCGGTTCTGTTTTTAACCCCCTAGTTCCCAGATTTTGACCCCTCTACAGCCACCATTACCAAACTACCCATCTGGGTCAGACTGCCCAACCTTCCAGCTCATTTATGGCACTTTGCTGTGTTTGAAGGTATCGGAAACAAACTAGGCCGCCATCTAGCCACAGACACCTCCAGAGGGGAAAAAGGCATCTACACCTTCGCAAGAATCTGTGCAGAAATAGACATGAGAAAAGGATTACCAGATCAGATCGTTCTCAAGATTGGTGACTTTCATTGGACTCAGTCCCTGGACTATGAGAACACAGCGTTCCGCTGTAGGAACTGCCATCTTACAGGGCACCTTCACAGATCGTGTCCAGCGATTCCAGCCCAAAAGAAGAAGACTGCTCCCAAGCCGAAGTCCAAAAGTTGGAAGCCTTGTGACCCGCCTCCCATTGATGACTTTAGTTCCAGCTCTGATGAAGAGGAAGAGTTTGAGGACGGGATGGAGGATTCGCCAGACCAGAACCTGGCCCCAACAGGTCCCGTGGAGCCCTCAGCCCCTCCTCTTTCGCAGAAACGAACTCATGAGACATCTCCTTCGGACTCGGACAAGGAGATCTCTCCGTCTTCTCAGCGTGGCACGCTTGTTCTGCCATCCATACAGGATCAACTTGGATGGGTTAAAGTTGGTAAGAAGAAAGGAAAAAAGGGTCGTACTGAGGATTCCAGTCAAGCTGGGTTGAATCTCCAGTAATGCTCTTGCTTCCTATCCAGTCTGTCAGCTTCTTGTGTAACTCTGCTCTCTTCTTGTCTTCTCCTCTGAGCCGAGGTGGATTGTTCATCCTTGCCGGCTCCCCCGTTTCTTTGGGGCTCTGTAGGAGGTCTTTTGGTCAAGCTGTTTTGTTTTCTGCTATGCCTTGGGTTCTTGTCAGCCCGGGCAACGCCTCTTGTACAATATTTTTTGTTTCTTAATACAAATGCTTACTTACAAAAAAAAAAAAGAGATAAATAGTAGTGTTAAACCAAAGAGCATTTCAAGATCCACATAAAAGGTTCCCTAATTTACAATTTAGTTGTAAATGGATCCTTCATTAATTTTACAAAACTACTATGAGGAAGAGATACCATATCAAATGAAATGAAATATAATTGAATTAGTATTCTATATACTCACTCATGTTTCTAGTCCTTCACACTAAAAATATTTATGGGGTGCACATAATGTTGTGATTATCTCTCTTATATTTTTTTACATATAAGAAACTAATTATATAAGTTTGTGGTCATTTGTCAAATTTTGATGAACTTAATTAATATTGTATTTTCTCATGTAGAAATTAATTATTACATATTACGTGGATCGATTTTTCTATAATAAAGGTTGATAAAATTTAAAAAAACATTCATTATAAGTTGTTCCTATCATATTCCCTAATATTTCTCTCAACCACTCAAATTAAACTCAATTAACTAATTAAAAAATAATTATTCTTCTAAAATTATAATGATATATATACATAATAATAAATAAAATATAAAATATATGGTATTATCATTATATTGAATTAAATTTTAAAAATAAATAAATAAATAAATAATTATAATAAAAATAATATAATTATTTTAAATTCAATATACAATATAAATAAATAAATAATTTAAATATTAAAATAAAAGTAAATAAAATAATAAAAATGTAATATATTATTTTTTAATTTTTTTTTCTATATTAAAATTATAAAATTTAAGCCCATGGGGCATAGAGAACACAATTATAGGTTTGTTAAGAAACTCTATGGTGAAAAGGTTATCGGTTCGAAATTCTGTGAGCAAAAATCTAGCCATGCCAAGGGTTGGTGTGGCCTAGGCTGGGTAGGCGATCCCCAGGTGATTTTGACGGTTTAGATGCCCCTGAGTCGTGGACATTAAGGCCACAGGTTAGGCATGCTATTCATTTCAAGAATCACACTACTTAGAAAACAAATATATATATATGTGTGTGTGTGTGTGTGTGTGTGTGTGTTTAAAATATCAAAAATTTACATATTTCCATAACAATAATAAATCATATAAATTAATTCTATACAGCCAAATAAACTATACAAGTATACTCTATACACTCTCTCATCTTGTGACTTATATTGTTATGCACATTAATACTTATTACAGCCCACCCCGAAGCCACGACAAACCCAAAAAATACGAATGAGATGCATAATTCTTAGTAATAAGAAACAGATATAGATTAAGATAACATTGGCTTTCCTAACTATTCTTTTTTTAAACAATAATGAGAATTTGTTTAATAAAAATATGCGCCCAAAACACGCAACTAGTACATCAGAATGACTATTACAAAGATAATTTCTTCCATGTATCTAAATGAAAGGAGCTAAAAACCATCATCCACACAAAAAATAAGGGGGGGAGGGGGGTTGGGGGTTTGGGGGGGGGGGGGTGTGGGCCGTAAAGTTCCAATACTAGACTTTCTAAAGCTTGCACCTACTACTTCTTGAGAACACGAGTAAATTCTTACATATTTCTTGCACATGATGAGGCAAAAACAAAACATTTCTATATTTAAGAGAAATCGACCCACCACTAGATCCACAAGAGGCAAGAGAATCTCCTCCTTATCCTATGTTCCAACTTATTTTCCTTTCTTTTTGATAAGAGGGATATTATTAGTATCCTTGGACGAAGGGTTTTCCTCAATAGATGAATTAGTATTCTTTGGAGACACTTGAGATGGGACTGACTAATTAACTTGAGGCCCCATCACCCATAACTTCTTCATCTGGGGAATTCAAAAATTCATATCTATTACTGGAGGGAGAATGCTAATGAGATTCAGGATTGTAGCATGTGATGAGTTAGTCAAATGCTTCTTGTGTGTTCCATGTAACTGGTTTGAATGCTCCTTGCTCATCATTACTATGAGGAGATGGAGGAGGATTAGAAAAAAAGTTTACAAGTTGGAGCCTTAGGATAATTTTTTGCAAAGTGCTCATACTCATGATAAAAATTATATTTAAAGGGAACTTGTTCATAATTTAGAGCCTAGAGATGGGACCAACCATCCAAGTTAAGTTGAATCACCATGAGAAGGACTTTTGAAAAATAAATTTCAATGAAAATTCTGACACAAGAGAAGTTATTATCCTTGGTCATAAAACTAGAAATAAATTGGCCCAATTTACCCCTTGTAGCCTTGAAAATAACTCTACCCCAACAATGAAGGGGCATATATGACAAGTTGATCCACACTTGTGTAAAAGAAATTTACATCATGGAATTGAAATCTAGAGATGAGTGGGTGAGAAACATTCATCTAGTACCCATGAAGGCCCAAATATGTAAATATACTCCCTTTCCTCCTTGTTTCAAAAATAAAGGCATAATAATTTTTTCCACAATAGAAAATACTAGCGGGATCATTATTTACCCAATTAATGGAAGTCCATTCTGAAACAAAATTATAGTTAGGCCAAAGTCCAATTAACTTACCCATCAACCCTCTTTCCTTCAATAGTTAGATTCTTCTTCGCAAAAGAGGAAAACCTCAAATTAAGAGAGGGAATTGAATATTCCTTTTGTAACAAATATGCTTGGAGGATCCATTGAATAAGCAATGATCTCAACCACTCAAGAACTAGAGAAGCAACACCAGATCATAGTCTAGCAACAGGAAAAACCCCAATGACCCACAAATGAATGGAACAAGATAAGAGCATTTGAGTTGATAGAAAACAAAGCCAATTGAAAACCAAGACAAACCTTGATTCAATGAAAAAAAACTCCATATCTACCATGAAGGCTAAAAAAATATCTTCTTAGGCATAAATGAAACCCTAGATATAACCCTAATTCAATGGCAAAAACTCCAAATCTACCATAAAAAATGAAAAAATATTGTACTCAGCGAGAAATGAAATTGTAGATCTATATCAAAACATTCAACATAAGGGAAAAAAACAAGGATGGCTAAGAAACCCTAGTCGCCCGCTCTTGCGACATCTTCAACTCCATGCTCACATTTTAAAGTCTCATCTTCACATCCCATCATTTGTTAATCTTAAATGAGATCACTTTCTTTTGACATAATTTACCAAATTTCCCAAATATTAACATTGGACGAGTTTTAACTTTCACATTAATTACATGCATCATTTCTTTAAAAGGATTATGAGTATCACTTACTATTAAAACATAAAGAAAAATACATATATTGCCACTAATATCATTATATTTTTTCCAATTATATGCCCCATAGGTATAACATATGTAACAATTTTTTTTATTTGCTTTAACCCATTTGAAAATCTATATATTATTTTAATAATTATGTATTTCAAATATAAATGTATATAAACCCATTTATATATAGATATAAATGTATATAAACACATCTATATAATATAAAAATAAATATGGATTATTTTTATTTTTTAATATAGTTCAAAAAAATTATTGTTGAGAAAACTTAGCTTGGGTATGACATATGTTTTGTTTATCAAATGAGTGGGTTCAAGTCTCTAGAAACACATTGTAAGTTGACCTTGTTGGAATAGATTCATTCTTGTTTATATATATAAAATAGTTGATGAATATGTGCATTTTGATGATGTCTTTCGATTAATCACATCAGAAGTTGTTAGTTCCATCTACCTCACTCTCAATTAAATATTATAATGATAATTATTTCACACTACGAAACAACAAAATAATAATAATAATAATTTCCAACCTAACTAATGTATTAAACCTATAGAAGGTAATATTTTAACTAATATATCATAATCAC
>APFE030081617.1:71798-85862 GCA_000404065.3 Pinus taeda | reverse complement strand
AAAATAATAAATTTAATTTCAAAATATTAAACTTTAAATAGATTTAATTTTTTTTTTTGTAAAAAAGCTAATAACAAGTGAATCAATATCTTTTTTGGTTAAAAAAAAACTAATAACAAGCCAATCAATATCCTACGAGCAACCAGTGTAATAAATATATATTTCCCTTTATTTAAAAAGTCTCCGAAACAACTTGCAACTTCTAAGTCAATTTAAAAGTCTAAGTCCTTACCACCTCTAAGTCAATTTAAAAATTTAGGAGTTAATAAATATATGTTCTCCTTCGTTTAAGAAAGGTCTCGGAAGCAACTTGCAACCTCTAAGTCAATTTAAAAGCCCTTGGAAGAATTTGGAAGTTTAAAAGTCTTTGGAAGGATTCACAACTTCTAAATCGTATCATATCTCTTATATTGGTATTGATGTAATTGTTCTTTTAGGATTCACAAGTTTTTTCCAATTATATTGGTATTGACATTGTTCTTTTAGGATGTATTGACAATGAAAATTCAACACAGATTAATAAACCATAAATGAAATCTCGGTAGTCGAGACAAAGTTTCAGATTGGGTAAGTTTCAGGCCGAGATCCCAAAGGGACCTGTAACGCCCTAGGAATTGTGCGACGGGCGAGCGCGCGCCGGCGGACGTGCACGAGCGGGCAAACATGCGACGGGCGGGGGCTCCTTACGCGAAAAATGCGACGATCATCCAAACGAAGTGCGACGATAACACATTGATACGACACTTGTGTGGAGAAATGAACGAATGCGTTGGAGACTTATACGACGTTGGAGAGGGGCGCGCTTATGGCAAGGCCGACCCAACGTCAGAAGGTTCCGGGGCACGTTTGTGCAGGTTTGGGGGTCGGCCAAGGGGCGACCACCCCCACACTCAACCACCTTCGAAGTGTATATATGTGGGACGTTCAACACTCATTTGGACATCGAACTTTGCCTTCTTCGCAAGAGTTCAAGGGTGAAGTGCGGAGATTAGAGTGGAGCTGCGCATATCTCATGCGTAGCACTCCAAGAGGGATGTGCGCACGTTATAACTTGGAATTATGCCGAAGAGTATGCAGTGACAGTTCGGAAGTGCGGTTTTGATGCAGATTTAACGAAGTGTTACAGGTGACTTATGGGGGTGCCGTTCTTCGTATAAAAGAGCATAAAACCATTGTAAAAGGCAGGTTTCCTATCTTATATATTTGGTTAAGTGTTGGCCTTGGATTCTGCCAGGCACACTTGTACACTTGTATGTATTGTAAACTGATATTCTAATAAACGGTTGGGCAGACTCACGTTATGGGGAGTTGCCCCTCCCCTTTATACTTGTGCAATTGTTGTTCTTGTTGTTTTAATAATTGCGATGGATAATGAATGAAGTATGGGTTTTCATTAAGTATAAAGGATAATGCATGTTTTACTTGGTTGCGAAACACAAACTGAGTATCGGTTGTGAAATAGGCGTAGTCCGCACACTTGAGTATTATTAAAAAGAAAAAGTGGGGTGGTGCCGCACCTCGTCGGCACGGTTGGAAGACTACCGTAGGCTTGGGGGCGTGACAGGTGGTATCAGAGCAGGCTAATAACCGGGTTGATGAAGTATTGAAGTAGCTCGGTTGGCTTGGTTGAGCAGGTTGCTCGTGACAGTGGAGTCAAGTACTTGCAGATGAAGGAAGCTAGTTTTCACATAAGTTGAACAAGGGCCGTTTCATGGTTGCAGGGTGCTTGGTGAAGCTGGTAAAGGTTGGAGCCAGGTGTCGTAGAGTAGTGCAGACAGTACTACGTGCTGGTCATACGATTTGGGCACTTGTCAGCTGGACAAGTGGGACTGCGTGTGGGCAGGTATACACGGTTTGGGCGTTTGAACGAAGTACGAACCAGGGAAAGACGAAGTACGAGGCATGGCAAGTTTGAAAGAAGGTGAAGGGAAGCTCTTGCTTACCTTATACAGGTTGAAGCGGTTGAAAAAGGAGGATCCCCGCATTCGTGGAGAGCTTGCAGTCTTGGAGGAAAACGTTGAAGATGAGCTTCATCAACTTGGTTGGACAATGGAGCAAGTTGAAGTTGCAGATTGTGCTACCAAGGAAGAGGAAGTCTTGATGACCAAAGATGTTGCAAACATGACCGTGATAGAGGATGAACTTGAGCTTGATCAAGTTGGACCAGGATCGAGCATTTTGCAGACATGTATGAATGAGGGTACTCTCATGGAGGAACCTCATGTTGATCATCATGATGATGGTGATGTAAGTACTATTGATACATGTGTTTCATTTGAGCATTTGGTAGATGGACCGTGTGCAGGGAAGGGCAAAGTCAGTTTGCCAATGCTAGAGAGCATCTTACCATGGACGTTCATGATGAGACCTTGTATGGAAAAACAAGGATTGTTGATGTTTGCAGGACTTGTTGGGGTTGTTTGTGACCTTGTGGTAGAAGGTACAAAGACCCGTGACAAGGGTGGAACTTGATGATCGTTGTGGATGATTGGGTTGTGCTTTAGCCACATGGCTAAGTGCCCGACATGACCCATGGACAGTTTGAAGGGCACACGTTTGGGTGGACTTCTCATGGCCGAGACCAAGAGATAGTCTTGGTGACAGTTTGGTGGAGGAGCTATGATGGAAGGGACTCGTAATGACAAAGCTTGGGTGGACTTCTCAAGGCCAAGACCAAGAGATAGTCTTGGGGACACTTTGGTGAAGGTGCTATGATGGAGAGACTCATGTGATGATGATGTTTTGGGTGGACTTCTCATAGTCTTGGTGACACTTAGGTGGAGGAGCTATGATGAAGGAAACTCATGACATGACTTGATAATGGGGTTGGTGACCGAGTTCACTAAACCGAAGATGGCAGCTTGGATAGGGATGACCGATGGTCGTGATGAGCCTACTTGAGTGGACTACATGGACAACTTAGTCATGGACATCAGGTTAGAGACATGGAGCATGGCAGTCTTATGCAAGGACATATTGTAGGTGCACTTGTGGAGATGTCACTTATGGGCATTCGATGAGGTGTAACCAGGCATGGATGTTGAACAGATGGATTTGCTTATGTGACATGGAGACTTATACTTGTGAGGCTATGGAGATGTTGTACACTCTTCTGCAATAAAGCCATGGACTTGGATGGAGTTGTGAGCAGCCTATGGAGCATTCTTACTACATGGAGAGCTGAGGCATCTTGCAGAGACCTTTTGGTGGGGACTTGTATGCTTGCTAGAGTGTTGGTTGGGGATGGCTTATGGAGCTCATGATGACATGAGATTGTTGTGACTTCTAGGAGACTTCATATATGGTGGACTTAGAGGATCTAATGCATTGAGGAGCTGAGGGCAGAATCTTTGGTGCAGTATGGGATCCACACTTTCAAACCCCATGTATCGACATGGCTTAAAAGAGTGACTTGATGTGGATGATCGGTATGAGGCACTTTGAGGTGATGTGGTCACAATGATGATGATGAGGATACCTTGGTGGCTACACTTGGGTATGGGTTGAGCCGAGACTCAACTACTTTTACACATGGGAGCTGATTGATCTTTGATCATGCGCAGCACATGGGGACATGAGGAAGTGTTCTCTTGGGGCACTTGACTTGGTGATGAGGTGCACTCTTGAGACACTTGACACTTGATGGGAAAAGTGTTCTTTTAGAGCACTTGGAGGACTTGAGGGATGGCACATTGCAGATGTGATGGAGGTAGCTTCATGGACATGGATGTGACAAACCGAGAGTTGGAGTTTGATGAGATGGTCTCTTCACATGGAGGAGACACACTTATGGATGATGTTGGGATTGATGTGGCTGATTTCATATAGCACATTGACACCAAACATCATGGACATGTTGCAGATGATATGAGGATTACTTCATGGACCTGGGCATGGTTTACTTATGAGGATGGATTCTTGATTGAGTTCAGAGATGTGACAGGGATGCTTTGAGGAACAACTGATGGTGGCATGAGGATGTGCATTCTCATGGTTTGGGCGCGATGGTTGGATTAGCTACCCAAACTAGTTCAGACATGGGGGTTGACAGTGTACAGAGATATGTTGGCATTGTGTTGGAGTATCATGGCAGCAGTTCACATGGGAATGACACATGATGAGGGCAACATGATATGTTGCAGAAAGCATGTAGCTTGAGATGGAGGGGCCAACCTTCCACGATGGAGCAACATGTGGAGATTGTGACATGATTGTTGATTTTCATGGATTGAGAGGACTTCCGATTGATGAGATGAGATGTTGGCACATGATTGCGATGTGTTAACACTTGTTGATTTATCATGGGCAGTTTGCACATGATGGAGATGATGCACATGATGGAGTGGACACCTTGTTGCAGTAGACATGTAGCTTGATGTTGAAATGACCAGCCTTTCACGGTGGAGAGCAGCATGGAGAGATTGTGGCAGATGGTCGATGATCGTGGACATCATTGACATACTTGGTATGGACTATCTTGGTGACAGTTGGTCACTTAGATGAGACATGGTGGAGATGGAGGCCTACATATGTTGCAGGATGGTTGCCATATATGTGAGGGGAGTCGACATCATGGATTGATGCTTGGAGTTGGGATGTTGTCGAGGACGACAACGATTTCAGGTGGAGGAGGATGTAACACCCTAGGAATTGTGCGACGGGCGAGCGCGGGCGCCCGGGCAGGCGCGCGCTGGCGGACGTGCACGAGCGGGCAAACATGCGACGGGCGGGGGCTCCTTACACGAAAAATGCGACGATCATCCAAACGAAGTGCGACGATAACACATTGATACGACACTTGTGTGGAGAAATGAACGAATGCGTTGGAGACTTATGCGACGTTGGAGAGGGGTGCGCTTATGGCAAAGTCGAACCAACGTTAGAAGGTTCCGGGGCGCGTTTGTGCAGGTTTGGGGGTCGGCCAAGGGGCGACCACCCCCACACTCAACCACCTTCGAAGTGTATATATGTGGGACCTTCAACACTCATTTGGACATCGAACTTTGCCTTCTTCGCAAGAGTTCAAGGGTGAAGTGCGCAAATTAGAGTGGAGCTGCGCATATCTCATGCGTAACACTCCAAGAGGGATGTGCGCACGTTAGAACTTGGAATTATGCCGAAGAGTATGCAGTGACAGTTCGGAAGTGCGGTTTTGATGCAGATTTAACGAAGTGTTACAGGTGACTTATGGGGGTGCCGTTCTTCGTATAAAAGAGCATAAAACCATTGTAAAAGGCAGGTTGCCTATCTTATATATTTGGTTAAGTGTTGGCCTTGGATTCTGCCAGGCACACTTGTACACTTGTATGTATATTGTAAACTGATATTCTAATAAACGGTTGGGCAGACTCACGTTACGGGGAGTTGCCCCTCCCCTTTATACTTGTGCAATTGTTGTTCTTGCTGTTTTAATAATTGCGATGGATAATGAATGAAGTATGGGTTTTCATTAAGTATAAAGGATAATGCATGTTTTACTTGGTTGTGAAACACAAACTGAGTATCGGTTGTGAAATAGGCGTAGTCCGCACACTTGAGTATTGTTAGAAAGAAAAAGTGGGGTGGTGCCGCACCTTGCCGGCACAGTTGGAAGACTAAAGTAGGCTTGGGGGCGTGACAGGACCCAAGCTGAGGTCAACCTTTAATTTATGGAAGCCCTGAATAGTATTTGTGGGTAAGGTCGAGCTCAAATATTAGTCGGCTTTATTTTGTGAAGGCGTGCACCAAGGAGAGACAACCTCTACCCAGCAGATTGGATCGGCTTGAACTGAGTCAGCGCAGTCAACTGTTGGTGAGCCGATGTGTGTGCAGGAAATTACAAGAAGAGGTTGATCTGACCGCCTACTTCAAACCTTTGCACCGACCCCGTCCTCAAATGAAGCTAGTCAGGTTTGACACATGTGAATGTAGTTGGACCTTGGTGAAGTTGGGATTGGTATTTACATTGTTCTTTTAGGATGTAAAGTTCAAATATCAATATCTAATGCATTGTCATTGACAATTTTTTTAAATGTAAATTCCAAATGTCAAATATCTAATGTACTGGTAATGACATGTTTTTGGGATGATAAAAAATGTGCGCGCTCCCTTGCTAGGTTCTCTCTGTCGCGTGCGACTTTGCTTCGGCCCTCGGCCCCACGGCATGGCCCCTCCAAAGGTTCCACCGGAGGAGACCATTTTTCAGCGGGCCTTCTCTAACTTGGTCAGGTCATTACCGCCACAGAGAACTCGTCCCACAGTGTCAAAATTTGTGAAAAAACTTGATGGTTTGCAGGAAATATCTTTACCTCCAACTTTGCCTCTCATGGCTGCCCTTGCTTTGGCAGAATGAGGACTTATTGGGCAATTTACAGGACTCTAGCCCTCTCTAAAAACAGCACAAAGATGGGTGGAAAGGAACTGGTTAGATAAAACACAAGGGAAAATCTCTATTAGATTTTGTGGGAAAGCGTATTTTACCTTTCATTTTGAATCAAAAGAAGACAAGGACTTAATCTTCCGTAATGGGCCCTATTTCATGGATTCCAGAGGATTATATCTCAATAAATGGACTCCGGGCTTTGATCCAGAGTTGGACATACCTAGTGTTGTTCCTGTTTGGGTCTAGCTTCCTCACCTTCCCCTTCACTATTGGGGAGACGAATCAGTACGTGCTATTGGAAAAGATGTAGAGAAATACATCGATCGGACTGAACCTAAAGACAATATGTAGGCTTGTGCTCGCATCTGTGTAGAAGTCGATTTGGGCAAAGGACTGCCAGAAGCCATCAAGCTCAAGGTTGATGATTGGACTCATATTCAGCAACTAGATTACGAGTAGATTCCATTCAAGTGCAAGGTATGTCATGAATATGACCATTTTGCTAATCACTATAATAAACTACTTGACGTTGAAAACACTCCACAAGAAGAGCAATGGGAAACAGTAAAAAAAAAAGCTACCCCTAACCCCAGACCATTTCTTGAAGCTGCTTCTCAACCTCCCCCTAATCCTCCTCCCTCCTCATCCCACCCTTCTTTCTTCCTTGATCGCCAACATGATCCTCTTACCTCCTCTCCTTCCTCCAATCCCTTCCACATCCTCTCTCCTCCTAAGGATACCCCCACTACTGTGATTCAATATAACCCTTTAGAATCCCCCCTACCTCTGATCATTTCTTCCTCCTTCCCACCTGAACCCCCCCCTTTCAGAATCACAAGAAGCAACTCTAAGGAGCGTGGTGCCACCCTTGACAATCAAAAGAAGCCCGAAAGAAAATCAACCAAATAACACAAAGATGAAAATGCACAAAAAGATATAGCAATGGGTATACAGAACCCCATAGAGTCCTATATCTTAGGACATATTGACAAGGACTTAGTAAACAAGGACCAGGATGGGAGAGCAACTCCTTGCAACCCTCATTTGAAATGATGGAAGTCCTCTCATGGAACAGTAGGGGATTAGGGCACCCCTCCAAAGCAAATGCCCTAAAAGACCTAATAGACCAAGAGAAACTAGATATTGTTTTAGCTCAAGAAACAAAGCAGGGATAACTAGAAATGAATAAAATTATTGAGCAACATAAGCAGTACAAAGGAAGTGTTTGTGATTCCAGAGGAGCCTCTGGAGGAATTGCTACGCTTTGACATTAAGCTAAATGGAGCAATACAAGAGAAATAATAGAACAACACTAGATCAAGATTGTCTTGGAGAACAACATGAGCAACCAACAGCTAGTCATCTACAATGTCTATGCTCCGAATCATTATAGAGATAAGGAGCAATGCTGGGACTCTCTCAGCACGAATATAGTGGAAGAAGATAACAACAACATAATTTTAGAAGGAGATTAAATCTCATACTGCATGCTAATGAAAAACGTGGAGGCAGCTTCACCCCAAATCCTTTTAGAAACCAACTGGAGAATGTAATGCAGAATGGTGATCTTGTTGATATAATCCCAAAGAATCGTAAATTCACCTGGAGTAACCGTAGGTTGGGGAAAAGCAATATTATGGAAAGACGAGATCACATTCTGGTGAATGTAACCCTTCTATCCATCTTTACAGTTGTTTATGCCTTCATTCTACCCTTTTTAGCCTTAGACCATTATCCCACTGCTTTAACCCTCGAATCTCATTGCCCTCTGTGTCCTCTTCCCTTCAAATACAACTCTCTGTGGAATGACATTGTGGCAGCCAAAGAATTGATTTAGCAAACTTGGCGACAACACATTGAAGGTTCTCCAAGTTTCATTTGGGAAAGCAAACTCAGGAATGTAAAGCATGCTCTCAAGGATTGGGAAAAAACTCACTACAAAGAGCCGGAAACGAAGAAAAGAGAAGCAAAAGCTAAAATCGAAGATATCCATCACACAATGGAAAATCAAGAATACCATAAAGCAGATAAAACTCAAGAAGAAAATCTCTACAGTCAACTATATAGCATTAGAAGAGAAGAGGAAAAGAAATGGTGAATTAAATCGAAATAACTTTGGTTGAAGGGCGGAGACAGAAACATGATTTTCTTCCACAAGCAAGCCACAGTTCGAAAAATCAAAAATAGCATAACAACTATCAGAGATAGCACATGCAATCAACAAAACAGTCAATCTGCCATCAAACAAGTCGCCTCAAAACATTATAAAGAACTCCTAACCGAAAAAGGAAAAGAAGAAGACTATGCTGATCTTCTACAACATCTGTGAAATAAGATCACTGTAGAAATGAATGAAAGACTGAACAAAGAGATAGAGGAAGAAGAAATAAAAGGAGCCATCTGGGCCCTTCAGCCAGACAAAGCACCAGGACCAAATGGCTTCCCAATATGTTTCTATAGGGAGCATTGGGAAACTATTAAAAAATATCTTATCAAATTAGTAAAATGGATTCAACGGAAAAATAAAATGGGAGGTTATACAAACTCAACCCACCTAGCCCTCATTCCCAAGGAGAATCGACCCTCTAACTTCTCCCGTTTCCGCCCCATATCCCTTTGCAATTCCTCTTATAAAATCTTTACAAAAATCCTTGTAGCCCGCCTCAAGCCTTTATTGCTAATGCTTATATCTAAAAATCAAGGTGGCTTCATGGAAAATAGGCAAATATCAGATTCCATCCTCCTAGTTCAAGAAGCTATTCACTCAGGCCATACTAGGAATGAAAAGGGATTCATTCTGAAATTAGATTTGGTGAATGCCTTTGATAGGGTCAAACACTCTTTTTTGTTTGCTGCTCTTCAAAAAATGGGCTTTGCTTCTTCATTTCTTGAACTCATTAGAGCATGCACCACTGGACCTTGGATAGCCCCTCTTGTAAATGCCAAGCCTGGTCCTGCCTTTCAATCTTCTAGAGGAATGAGGCAAGGTTGTCCTCTTTCCCCCTACTTATTTATCTTGATGGCTGAGTCCTTCAGTTTCGCCCTTGATCACAAGTAGTGGGCTCGACTCATAACTAGCATCAAATATGAATATGGAGTCAAAAACATCAATCACTCCCAATTTGTTGATGACACCCTGCTAATAGGAGGAGCATCTGCAATTATAGCTCGAATATTCAAAGCTCTTTTGGACAAATACATGAGATATTCTGGAGGCATGATAAATCATCTAAAAAGTTGCATATATGGCTGGCATGCCTCAACTCAAAATCTTCAAAACATAGCCAACATCTTTGGGGTGCCTTGCAAACTAAATTGGAACCATTTCAAGTATTTGGGAATGCTAGTGAGTATAAGACCCACAAGAGCTGAAATATGGGAAACAACTCTTGATAAATTAAAAAGAAAATTTCAGCAGTGGGGATCCACTTGGCTCAACCCGGTAGGCCAATTGGTTCTCCTCAAATATAACCTCTCTTCTCTCCCACTTTATCAGTTCTCCCTTATTCAGGCCCCAGCCACCTTTCATCACAAAATGGAAACTATCCTCAGGTATTTCCTCTGTCACAGAGGGAAAAATGAAAAAAAAAAAATAACTTGGTAAGCTAGAAGCAAGTTATCCAAAGCCAGGAAAAAGGAGAACTTGGAATCAAATCTCCAATGCTTACAAACTTAGCCTTTGGTGGCAACATAGTATGGAGATTAATTGATGAACAACAAGCTTGGTGGAAAAGAGTACTTGAAGCCAAATATCTCAGCAGCCCAAAGCAACAACTTCTAGCAAGTGAAATACTCGCCAGATGCAGCACAAGAATTTGGAAACTTTGCAAAAAAGTTATCCTCTTCATGGCACAAAATGTCTCTAAGGTCCCCAAAGGTGGCAACAAAATCAATATTGGAGCAGATAAGATTATGGGGAATCAGCCAATTAGCAGCCAACCAGGTATGGATCAAATTCTACTATTTCTTCAAAGCAAAGGAGTACATCATTTGGATCAAATTTGTCAATGGGATATAAATACTCAGGCATGTAAGGGATGGAGCTTCCTTCCCATCCCTGGAAACCTCAAAGAGAGCATTGACAGTCTTCAGATCCATCTTCACAACATTGTTCCTATTATAAAAAATGGCATTGATGGTTTCCGATGGGACCCCACTGGTTCCAGTTACTCAATTCAAGCTAGCCATCATTATTTGTGTAGCAGGGACTATCCTGCTCCTCCATGGATGTATTGGAAAACAATATGGAAGTCTAAGGCCATCCCTAAAGTAAACTTTTTCATATGGAAACCCCCTAAAAGGGAAAATCCTTACCTTAGACAATTTGCAAAAGGGAGTTATTGTTGGGCCCTCCCGATGCCTAAATTGTCAAGAGGTAGAAGAAACTGTCTAGCACCTATTCATTTCATGCCCCTTTGCAATCTCTTGTTGGAATGGCGTTACCCCTATTGGCCCTTTCACCTGGAACTCTCAGTTCTCCATTGGTGAAATCTTAAACAATTGGAAGAAGAGCTACCCCTGGCAGCCCAAGAAAAATAATATTGCTAAAAGGGTGTGGGATGCCCTCCCATATGCACTCCTATGGAAAATATGGCTCGCTAGGAATCGCAAGGTTTTTAGAGATCAGGAGACCTTAACCAGACAATTATGCAGCAAGGCTAAAAGTCTAGTGATAGAAACCATTGCTGCCAAGAATGCAAAGAAAATTGATATTGTTAGCCTTTGCATAGAAGAAAGAGACTTTATTAGTAGCTTGATAAACAACAGTAGCGGTCTTCCAACAACAAAAATTTACAACAATCCTACCAGGATTCTCAGCCAAAGTTGGAAAATCAGAATTAAGCAGGATGAATTTACAGAATGGCTTCGGAACAACAACTCTCACTCCCTTTTCTTTGATGGTGCCTCCAAATCAAATCCGAGAGTGGCAAGGGCAGGGGGATTAATTTATAACCCTAATGGAGACCCCTTAGTCACCTTTGAGTGGGGATTGGGAAATCTTTCTAATAACAGAGCAGAGGTGCTGGCACTCTATCAAGGCCTTCTCCAGCTCCAAAATCTTGGTATCAAGAAAGCGCTGGTCTTCAGAGACTCTACTATCATTATCAGTCTTATGAACAACAAGCGCAAAGCCTCCAATACTTTCATTCAGCAAACCATCAGTAGATGTCAAACCATAATTAGCCAAAATTGGGACCTTCAATTCTTCCATATTCTTCGCGTCATCAACAAAGAAGCAGACAAACTTGCCAGTCAAGTGTGCATTAGATCTAAAGGGAATATCCTCTGCAACAATGAGGATCATTTTCAACACCTCCCTTGATCTATCTCATGATTTGTGACAATCCTCTAAAGTTTGAATCTTGCAGAAACTTCAAGGAGTATCTTGACAAGATCTAAGGAAATCCCGATGTGGTCAATTCTCTGCCATCGAATATCTTGCCTCTTAATCCTGTAGCCTTCTCATCTCTCTCGAGATTTGGTCTTCCTTGTGAAATCCGTGATTCCTCCCTCTCTCATCACGTGATTCTATCCTCCCCCTCATGTGGCCCGCTCACCATAAATAATTGGGCGCTTTGGCCTCGTCTCCATGCCTTCTCGTCTATCAGAGTTTATTTCGCAGCTCCCACGCTCATCCCCTTTCAAAGCTAATCCTCAGCTCCTGCAACTTGTGCTTCCTGCAATGTCAGTTCTGCCCACTTACATTCTTCAATCCTGAGTAATCTTCTCAGCTGCCTTGTTTTACTGTTCACTATTTGTACCGATCCCTCCTTCGTTCCATTCGTTACTTCCGCTCCTCCTGTGTGTTGTTGGACACCACTTTCTTCTCTACCATTCCACAATCCTCTTTTCAGTCCAGTGCTCCCCCTCGTGCATTTTAGATATCAGCAGTTGAGGACCACTTCATTTGAGTGAAATTTTTGTCTTCTGTCCAACAGTAATTTATCTGTTGCCCCTGTAACCTCTCACCTTTCCAGTTGCTTACCTGCTCCACCCGTTTGTGCTCCCTATTCTGGAAGTCTTCCTCGCCCTCCTCTTTTTCCCTTGATCGCTGATCTCTCCCCCTCCCCTGTACCACTTATCAACTGTCCTAACTCAATCTTTGGAATAGCTGGAACAGTTCTTTCTCGACGTAGCAGATCTCTGCTTTCCATGCTTCATCAGGACATAACTAAGGAATCTCAGATGGATCGTAGTGAAGATTGTCTGCACTGTCGGGACCTCTAGGAAGAGCTGGAGCAGATCAGAGCACACCAACGAGTTCTGGATGAGAAAACTAATTCATCCACTCAGTTGACCAATGCAAAATATGAAGCCGATTTAAATCTTTTTCTCCATCTGGTCTCCTCCCTATAGGAGCAGTTCAATGACCTATCCAATCGGTGCACTCATGCTTAAGAATCAATAGAAATACTCAAATACATGCTGGAGAAGCGCAATGCTCCAAGCACTAGCTCATCCAGCTACAAGATCTCTGAAGTGGATAGCAAGCCGGATGAGTCTACGGCTCGCCAAATTAGCCACATTAATAAAGACTAGGATGTTTTGTAAAGTCTGTCATCTCTTATTTCAGTTTGTCAAAATCTACTCCTGTGCTTGTTTCCTTCAAGTTAGAAATGACAGTAGCTTAGGGGAATTTGTAATGCAATCTGTCTTCAAGCTCAGCCAATGAGCTCTGATCATGTAACTCAGGAGCTTAGCCTCCCAAATCTTTTTGGAATATAACCAGGGACTGACTTTGTTAAAAAAATGACATGCTTTTGGGATATAAAGTTTGAATATTAAATATATCATGGGATGGAAAATGTTAATTATAATTAGTATTTGAGTTAAATTTTTTTTGTCATTTTTTGGAGTTTTTGATATTGGAATTTGGCAGAAAAATTTGAGCTAAAATCTTGATTTTTGTTATTTAAATTTGGATTCAGCACCTTAAAGAACTTCTAAAACACTTCTATCCTGCAGGGGTTATCTATCAAACTTGTGATTTCAATAAATTCTTGCAAGATTTTAGAGAAATTAAACTGGAAAAAACTACAAGAAAGACTTTCAAAATGTCTCACTAAAAACAACTCTTTTTTTTTTATATACGATAATTAATTATTTAATGAAAATTTTATTGAAAGAGTTTTTTAATAATTATTTTAATATATTATTATATATAATGAATTTTGTTATTAAATCATTTTTTATAAAAAATGAAAGAATCAATTAATAAAATATTTTATGGTTTTTTTTTCCTAATTATTATTAGGAAATTGTGTTGTATGAAGCGTAGGAACCATATTCTTTCCAAATAAGCATTATATTAAGTTTAAAGGATGTAGAATTTATGATACTATAATTAGTATTGATGTTATGAAATGAAAAAGTATTAACAACTAAGTGTAGGGTTAATTTCAGATTATCATGGAAAGGTAGAAAAACAAAGGCGTCACTATGTATTTTTGAAAGAAGTCAAAGGTTTGAGAATGTTTTTCAACTATCTTACTTTTCAACATGTTTATTATCAGAGAGATATTTAAGTTGGAATTTTAATATATAATATTGGATGATAACAGAAAAGCATTTTAAAATATTATCAAAATTTTCATAAATTAATGATAAGAACAAAAAATACTCATACTATATCGTTTTAGTTTTTGATAAATATTCAATAGTCAAAATTTTTTACCATTTCATTTATTCCATTTCTTAATATT
>APFE030081617.1:43304-63852 GCA_000404065.3 Pinus taeda | reverse complement strand
CAGTGTTGGTGGTCATTCTTAAACCACCGCCCTTTATACCAACATTTCAGAGAGCACATTCAGCCTAGTGCTGCCATGCATTTTTGCACATTTTGTATTACAGCTCTCTTCTTGGACTCATACATAACCCTTCGGATTAAGGGGGGGAATGTTGGACACCTAATCCTAAATGGGTTAGTGTGGAAGATAAAGAGACTAAGCAGTCCAAGGGACCTTGGGATGTGAATCCCAACGGTCACCACATGTACTATAAATATGTATCATTTGTGAATAAAAATTGAATTGCATGTTTTATCTTTTACATCTTTCTGGCTCCCCATGTGTGTTTAACAATATGGAATTTCCAAACGGGATCCAACATCATTATGGGTTTCGATGATTTTGCAGGTTTAGGGGATTCGATCCACTTCTCCCAACACCTCCTTAGACATCTGAACAACAGGGGGCTATATTTCTGCGCCAGTGTTATCAAGAAATGGGACGGCGCCATCCCAATATGGAAAACTGCAGATGAATTACCGCTGAACGGTGCTCTTACGGCCCAATGGAAAGTCATCACCCTTTCATTACAAGCGTGTGGTATCTATCGTTCCAGGAACAGGGATGGATTATCTTGGAAAGGACTCAGCGGATCTTTGGCTGTATCTGCTCGACACATATATTCCTAGATTATTTCTTCAGAAGCCGATACCTCTGGACATATCTTCTTGCCTATCTTCTGGAAATCTGGCTGCCCGTTTAAAATCAACATTTTTGCATGGCTGGTCTTTCATAATCGCAATCTCACTTGGGAGAATCTCCAGAGGCGTTAGTGGTTTGGACCTGCTATTTGCCCCCTCTGCAGATCGAATTCTGATAACAATGCCCACTTATTCCTTCAATGCCCCCAATCTATTCTGATTTGGCAATAGGTATCTGCTCACTTCGGCTTCACATTTGTCAATCCGCCTTCTATCATCGAGGCTTTCACTTCGGCTTCACATTTGTCAATCCGCCTTCTATCATCGAGGCTTTCTACATATGGAATAACATGTGCAAAAGGAAGCGGTTGATCCCATTGATCACCATTTGGAACATCTGGAAATGGCGAAAACAGTTAATCTTTGACTCCAAGAAGAGCTCGATTAAACTGGTCTTTGAATCTGTCCTTCTACTTTATGAACCACTTGATCTGCCTCGCCTACCAAATATCAAACATGGAGTGGATCAGCGACCCACTGATAAACTCGAATACCCTTATGCCTTTTTCGATGGAGCTGCTCAGCTGGACATTTGCGACTGTGGTTTTTTTATTATTCCAGTGGAAGGTCAAGCTTTTGATATTCATTGGAATGGTGGTCCTGGTACGAATAACAAAGCGGAAATCATGGCTCTGGCTGGTCTCATCATTTTCTCTGATTTCTTGGGTCTAAAAAACCTTCACATCTTTGGAGATTCCAAAGTCACCATTGATCATGTTTTATCCAAAAACCGCATCATAATTATTCACCTAGCTGGTTGGTTGGACAGACTTGAGGCTATGTGGCATAACAGGAAGGGCTACACAATCTCCCACATCGACAGGGGAGAAAAATCAGAGAGTTGATGCATTGTCTAAACAGGGACTGTCAACGCCGCAAGGAATCTCGAGGCGGCAGATTTCAATTGACAACTCCTTCCACCAGATTCAAGAATTTTCTATGCAGGGTTCTTCTTTCACTATTTTATGGATTCTTCTCTTAGCGTTTTTTATCCCAGCCTTGTCTCTTTTGTTGGCTTATGATCTCTCTTTCTCTGGCTCATGGGAATGCTTATCATTTTTTCTATAACAAGACATCCCCAATACATCATTTTCCTCATGGCTACCACATAGCTGATCTGTCTGCAAAGCATATATTCTATCTCCTGGAGGTTTTATGTTCTTCTTTTTTCCTCATATCAGAGTTGCCCATGGATCACATTGCTATATTTTTCATGATGTATTTTTTGGACAATCATAATATAACTATACAGTTTTTTTCCATGCTGAAAAAATAAAATTGTCTATTTATTATTATTAATCTGCAATCCACTAGGCCACGTGTTGTTCTTTATTATTTTTACGATGCTATGCAAAGTAGCTGCATCGAACGATAAATATTGTTGCTTTCTTCATGTATAAACTGATGTGATCCCTTTTAATCAGATAAACGATGGCTGCCGGTGGCGACCATACGGGCAAAAATCTACAAGAAACAATCCACGTCCGAGATCGTATTACAAATGTGCTATGGCGCCCGATTGCCCAGTTAGAAAACGGGTTCGTTCTCGTCCTTTTCCAGGAAAAAAAAAATATTGCTGCTAATATTTTCATTGACTATGAAATACATACAGGGCGGCTCGCTACATTAAATATGTTAAATCATTGTGGAATTTGTCCAGGTTCAGAGATGTGCAGAAGACCCGACGATTGTAATAACAACATACGAAGGCGAACACACTCATTCCCTGAATCCTCTGTCGACGGCTACTATGCAGGCTGGCTCCTCCAACCAATTCATTGGTGAGGGGATAAATGGAGAAAATTTCATTGTACACAACCAATCTATACCTTTCTCAGCCGGCTGCATTGCCAGAATTGCCAGAATATTGCACATTTAACAGCAAGCAGCTTTCAACACTTTACTCCATCGTTAAACAGCATGAACCAGGTGTTGGAACAGAATCAATTGGGTAATTACTCTTCAATCATCCAGGATTCCATGGCTTCTATAAAGGCAGATCCCAACTTCTTTGCAGCTCTGGCTACAGCAATAGCCGACTCCATGCTCAAGTTGGGCTGACCAGTGCAATTGGTGCCCAAATCCCTCCCTGCAACGCAATGCACCATTCATTCAACGACGAACGTATGTGGATATTTGTGAAATCTTTCACACGACGGTATTCTTAATTCTCTCGAATCCTGTGCCTGTATCAGTGTATCCTACACTATGATTTGTTAAAACATAGCTAAGGCGTAAGCCATGAGATTTGACTGAAGCGAAATAGGTGTGCTGTGCATTCGCAGCATCCTTGAGAAGCTATGACGCATTCCTAACCAGAGATTCCGAGTTCTAATTTACTTTTATTTTCACTAAATTTGCGAATATCCTCATACAAAGAAATATAAATCATTTTTGAATGTTCCCGAAGAAGCGGGACGAAGAAAAAAATAAGCAAATATAAATATTTTTTTGAATGTTCCCGCTGAAGCGGGGAGGAGAAAAAAACAAAGAAGGAACAGTTAGTTTGCCTCACTTCGTTTTCTTTTGCAAATGTGTACAAAAGAGTGTAGTAACCCTCCATATTGAAGGGTTGTTCTTCAACCATGTCATCGATGTTGTAGACAATTTAGTGGTTGCACTCTCAAACTCCACGTTTATATTTAATGGCGGTTCTTCAACTATGTTATCGATGTTGTAGACAATTTTGTGGTTGCAATCTGAAACTCCACGTTTATAGGATGCAATATGAAAGCTTGAAAATGAATGAAGATGAAAACATAGAAGGTTTCTTTTTTAAGCGTGGATGAGGTTGTAAACACAATGAAAGGGTAACGTGATCAGAAAAAGTGTTGAGATCACTTTTTTTTTTAGATTTGATGCTAAAATATTTGTTAGTGGAGAAATTCACCATGGAGAGATGGAATACTCAGTGCCTATGAGACGAGGACAAAGAGAAGAATCAGCTAGAAATCAGAGAAGTTGCCTTTAAAGTATTAAACCAGTCAAAAGAACATCAACATCAAGATTGCTCCCGCCACATTTCAAATGAAGAGGAAGCAAACCTTGTGAGAAACTACAAAGAGGTTCCAAAAGGTATAAAGGTATGTTATTGTTGACATGTTTTCAATGTGGTGGAATAGGACACTTTGCTTCAAAATGTCTATGGAAAAGCAAGATAAAGAAAAGAAAACATATAGGAGTAACAAAAATAAGTTCTTTAAAAGGAAAAGTTTCTACTCAAAGGAGGATAGTTGATAATAACAAAAAGAAGTTTTTTAAAAGGAAAAATTTCTACGCAAAGGAGGACATTTGTAGTTTATCACAGGATGAAGAAGAGTATGAATCTTATGCAAGCTCAATGAGAAACTCCTCATGGCACTTGAAAACTAGATGTCTAATCCAAAAGAGTGTGAAGCAGTTGTTGATATGGAAGGTGAACTCATAAGTGCACTAGAGGAAATAGACAAGCTTATAGGAACTCCAAGCCTACAAAGAACAAGATGATAATCTTGATGAAGAAATGGTTCTTTTAAGAATCCAACTAGAAGAAGTCAAATGAATGGAGGAAATTCTAATGAACCAACTACGAGAAGAGTAGAAACACTGTGAAAAACCATAGTTAGAAATTGTGTCCCTGAGAAAAGATCTAGAAAATACTAAAACTCAGCTAAATTTGAATCTAAAATTTGTGAATGGATGTAAAAAATTTAGACAACATCATTAGTAACTAGCTATGATCCCAATCAATCAAAATAGGACTAAGTTACAAAGAAAAAAGAAAATCTTGAATAGGTCATAGATGAATCAAGCTCCAAAGCATAATAAGAAAAGAGTTACTCTAACATTCCCAAAGGAATAATCAACCAACCCATCAAACCTAGAAGTGAAGGCAAGATCAACATAAGCATAATTGGCCAAGTCTCATAAGTAAAAATGGAGTGAGTATGTAGGAGAGACTAGAGTCCTATCAAACTAGGAAATAGAGATCAACTTCCTCAAGATGATTCTTCACTCCTAGGTATCCAAATATTTTCCAAGGTTATTGTTTTATTTATCATAATTTTGGTCATAAGATAGTACACTACATAGCATACAAATTTATCAAAACTAGAAATACAAGGATTAAATTAGATCCTCATGAAATGCCAAGAACTAGAAGCTCTTAATATAATGCATTCTACCCTCGTGGATAAAATTGAGTGTTACATCTGTAACAATTTTGGGCAAAAGGAAAACGAGTGTAGAAGCAATTTTTTGCCTTCTTATAAGCAAGACAGAAAGGAATATTTCACCAAAATATTGATGAAGAAGAAGACTACACACCTAGAAGAGTGTGGACTAGCCTTATATGCTAAAAGAAAAGAAATTGTTGGCACATTGATAGTGCTTGTTCAAAGCACTATCAATAACGCAACAACAAGAATAATGGGTAAAGGGATAGTAGTAATAGAAAAGGGAAATACCAAGGCTTAGAATGTATTATTTGTAGATGGTATTAAGCATAATCTTCTAAGTGTCTGTCAAATGTTGATGGCCTGGAGTATTGCAGTAACAATGTTGCAACCTCCAAGGGTTTCAACTTTAATTATCTACATGGGGTTCGTACAAATTTAAGAGAGGCCGACATTGTATGTGTAACAAACATTATCTTCTTCTTTTTTCAATTCTCATATAGTTGGGAGGTACTGGAGAAAAGGTTAGATGGAAAAAGACAAGGTTAAATTATTGAACTAAGCTATGTATAAGAAAGTAGATTTACATAAATGGATTGTGGAAAACAAAATGGCACACACATCTACGCTACTTGCAATAAATGAAAAAGCACACTTGCTGGAAATAAAGGATTGAAAATCTAAAACCTAAGTTGCAAAAACAACACTCATAAAGTAATTGATAGAGGCATCTATAGGTGACTTTGTGAGGTCTTTATACTTCTAAATCTGACCATCAACATCCGATATGTGTCATAATACATCAAGGAGGTTAAACCAAATGTTTATTGCTAAGTTGGGTAAGAAAAGGGGACCGTTTACAAGGTGCTACAAGATCCCTTGTTTTGCTAGAGGAAGTGTTCAGGAAATTTGCAAAACAACTAGAATGCAAACCTAAGGTGAGGAAAAGCAGTGGCAAGGCTATAAAATGAGGTCATTCAACTAGTACATGCGTAAGACAACTTGATTCAAGATTTAATTCATCATCAAACCAAATCTTGTTTGTCTCTTGTAGCTATAAAATCAATTGTACAACAAAAAAATAAATTGTAGAATTTATAATAGAAAAATAAATGGGATATAAAAAGACTTAAAATTGCATTAATAAGTTCTATGATTGATGAGAACTTCCATAAATAACCTACAATGAAGGATTTCTCAAGGAACCACCTACTTGATCATGCACAACAAAAACCATTAGTTTGTAACTCCCAAAATTGTTACAGTTAGAAGTTAAATAAGACAAATGCAAAGCATAATACCAATAGAAGTATAAGAGGGATTTGAAGCTCCTAGAGTGGGTCGAGCCCAAGGATGTTTAGATTCCTTAAAGAATAACCAAACTAAGAACCATATTAAAACACTACCTTCATTAATTGAAAATTTGTCTTTACATTACAAGACAACAAAACTTGTTTGAGAATACAAAATACCTATTTTTTTTTCTAGTTGTTATTCTACTCCTTCCTACGGGGCTAACTTGAGCCTCTTATTTACACATTAACTAGGGAGAAACCTCCTTGAGAGGAGGGTTCGATTTCCCTCCAAAAATCCTAACAAAGGGGATTGTGTTCCAAAGCCAACTGATAGCATAAGGAGGAGCCATTAAATGCCCTAGCCCAACAATGTTTAGGTATTCTATTGCTAGGTGCAGGTCCCTAACATCTCTCAAGTGTTGGATCTTTTAAAATCTATTCAATATCTCTATAAATCTTGGAAAATAAATATGTTAAGGAATATAAAATATGAAAGCATGTTGAATTCTTTAAGGAACCCACTAAGCTAGGAAAATACACAACTAACTGTAAAATGTGGGTTCAAACTTCGTTTTATGTTCATAGGAGAGGAATGATGGGCCTTATATTTACCTATTTTTGAGGCCCATAAAATACATGACCAAGGACATGAATTTGTATCCAGGTCATAATGTTATATATTAAAGGATTCAGGTACGAAAAAACTATAATGAAAGAAGTTAGGACTCCAAGTAATGTCTATGTTTTGGAACGAGACAAAGAAAGTTATTAAATGGGTCAATCTTATGAGAGTTGGTTGTGACATAAGAGATTATGTCATCTCAGATTTCATATGCTAGTTAAATTACATTGAAAAGGTGTTTTTTGAGACATGCCCAAAATCTCCACACCTAGAAATATTTTTTGAAAGTCATGCCAAATTAGAGAATAGTTAAGAGTACAATTCAAAGGAAAGAAATATTTTGCAAAAATACCTTTGGATTTGATTCATACATAATTATGTGGACCTACAAGAACACAATCCCAAAGCGTTGAGTGATGCTTCATGTTAGTCATTGATGGTTATACAAGGATGGATTGGGTTAGTCAGTTGAAACATAATTATGAAGCTTTTGAAAATTTTAAAATATTCAAAGCTCTGATGGAAAATGAAATGGACCTCAAAATTAAATGCCTTTGATCAGATAGAGGAGAGTACACATCTAATGAATTTTATGATTTTTGTGAACAACATGAAATTAAGAGAAAATTTTCAATAGATATAACACCTCAACATAACAAAGTAGTATAAAGGATGAACATAATAGTCTAGGCCCGATGAATTAAAGGTACCACACACTTTCTGGGGAGAAACTATAGTCAACAATATTAGCAAGGCTCACATTAGAGTAAAGAGTTATAAAACTCCTTATGAGCTATGGTATGGTAGGCTAGGTCCAATGAATTAAAGGTACCACACACTTTCTAGGGAGAAATTGTTCAAAATATAGTCAACATTGTTAACAAGGCCCATGTTAGAGTAAATAGTGATAAAATGCCTTATAAGCTATGGTAAGGCAGACTAGGCTCGATGAATCAAAGGTGCCACATACATTTTGGGAAGAAGTTATTTAAACTGCAGTCAACATTCTTAACAAGGCTCATGTTAGAGTAGTGCTCAAACTCCTTATAAGTTATGGTATGAAAGACCAGCTTCTATAAAGCACTTTAAGGTATTTGGGACTAAATATTTCATCAAAACGAATGAGGGAAATCGTGGTAAATTGGTTCTAACATAAATGAAGGGATATTGGTTGGATATTCATAAAAAATAAAATTTTACAAGTGCTACAACAAGAGACTCTTATAGATAGATGAGATAATAGATGGAAGAATATATGAGGGATTTGTCCATACAGGAAGATAACCACATCATGATGAATCTATAAACTATGAGCCCCAAGAGGATGAGTTCAAAGAGAATTTAGAACAAGAGAAACACAAAGAATCAAAGGAATAAGAAAGAGTTGAGTCTCCACATCCAAATACTCCATTAAAGTATGTTCAAAAACAACAACCTAAGAGTCAATTTTTTGGTAATAAAGAAACATGGGTGCAAATTATAAGAAAATTCCCTCGATCATCTATTCATGCAAACTTTGCACTATTATCTACTATAGAATATCAAAATTTTGTATAAGAGAGTCAAGACAATCATTAGATCAAAGTAATGAATTAAGAATTAGATCAAACCAAAATGAATAATGCATGGGACCTTAAGCCAATATCCAAGGAGAAAAATGTGATAGGAATCAAAAGGTTTTCAAAAATCACCTAAATGATGGATAGATTGTTACAAACAAGGGCAGACTTATTTGTAAAGGATATGCTTAGAAAGAAGGAGTAAAATTTGAAGAAACATTTGTTCCTATTGCAAGAAATGAAGCAATTACGCTGTTTCTAGATTTTTCCTGTTATCAAAGATTCAAATTTTATTAAATGGATGTTAAATCAACATTTTTAAATGATGATTTAGAGGAAGAAGTCTATGTGGAACAACCAAAAGTTTTTCTATTGTGCATCAATAAATATTATGTTTTCAAACTCAAGAAATCTCTATATGGATTAAAATAGGAATGAAGGGCAGAGTATTATAGGTTAGACAGGTATTTTCACCAGCAAGGTTTAAAATGGGGACAACTAATAACATGCTATACATCAAGGCTAAATCAAATGACTTGTTGATAGTTGTAGTGTATGTTGATGACATAAATTTTGGAAGCAATACTAAGCCAATGATTCAAAGGTTCGCAGTTGCTATGCAACAAGATTTTGAGATGTCTAAGCTAGGGGTACTATTATTTTTTCCTAGACTACAAGTTCAACAGACATAGAGAGGGAATTTTATCTCTCAAAATAAGTATCTCAAAAATCATGGGAAAAAATAGCATGAAAGATTGTAAAACTGTAAGTACACCTATTGCAACAGGTTGTAAATTAACCAAGTATCATGAATATCAAGTGAACTAACTTATGTATCTCTCAATGATTGGCAGTATACTTTATCTCACAACTACAAGACCAAATATATTTCAGGAAGTTGGACTGATGAGGGAGTTTTAGTAAAATCCTACATAATTTCATCTCCATGAAATAAAGAGGATATTTAAATACCTACAAGGGACACTAGATTTTAGTTTATGGTACCCAAAAGATACATACTTTACACTACAAACCTACACTAATGTCGATTGGGTAGGAAATATTGATGATAGAAAAAACACAAGTGTTGAAGCCTTCTTCCTATGGATTTGTCTTGTTTCATAGCTATGAAAGAAACAAATGTCTATATCCCTATCTACTATTGAATAATAATACATTGAAATTGCCTCCTATTGTAGCCAAGTTCTATGAATGATGCAAAATATCAAGGATATTCAAGTAGATTGCACTTGACCACTATCTATTTTCTATGACAACACTAGTGAAATTAATATATCTAAGAATCCAGTGATGCATTCCAAAACAAAGCACATTCCTATTAAATATCACTTTTGTAGAGAATAAGTATTGGATCAAATAGCTAAATTGGTACATGTACTTACTAAGAATCATATCACAAGCATTTTTAATCCATAAAGAGATTGGGAGTAATCACTCCACCACTTTCTCAACGAATAGAAAAATGCAGAAGACACAATGTTGTTTAATTATAGTACAAGAAAAAAGGAAGGTAGATTTCCACCATAACAACATTTGGACCAAGGACAGACATTTTGCATATGATAGGGGGAGTGTGCATGAGTATAGGGAAAATAGACAACAAAAGAAGAATGAAAAATACACAGATGTCCTTGATGGTAGTGCATATTCCATAAAAAATAGCAAATTCATTGGAGATTTATTAACATTCAAATAGGAGGAGTCTTGAAAAATGGGATTTGTCACCATTCAGAGGTAAAAATGTCAAATTGCACATAAACATAGGGGGAGTAGTTCAAAAACAACATAATTTTCCAACGGGGAGATAATAGCAAAACATCATGAGTCAAGTCCTTTTCCATTGATGTCAAAGGGTGATATCTATGTAGTAATAGATAAGGGGATTTTTTATTAGCCCAACAATAGCAATTTGTAGATTATCTGGTGATGTTTCCATCCATGACAAAAGGGAAGATTTTTGAATGTGATGTCATTGATGTCAAGTTAAAAGGGGAGGTTGTTGAATGTGTTGTAAGATAGATGAGTATATGATGTTGTTGATGCACAAGGAAGCTCAAGTGGAACCAAAATAAGGATCATGCAACAAAGGCAGTAGAGGAACTTAGTAAAATCCATGATTCAAATTTGGTGTTTTCCTGGGAGTTTGTTGGAATTCAGTCTTTCCCCCCAGAGTCTAATATGATATTTAGTGCTTTCCCCCAAATTTTGTGTTCTTCATTGAAGTATAGAATGCAGTGTAGGCATGGGTCAGTATGGACTAGCCCAACAGGTTAGGGATCAATAAAAGTGTAATGTCTCCTCCCATATTTACCCACTTTTACAAGCTCTCAAGCGTAAATGTGAGATGATTGTTAATATGACATGACCCAACCTCCAAGTTCCAGTGACGGAATTGGGGCCTACAATCCAACAACTTGCTGACCTCCCTCATGGACTAGAGACCATTCAAGAGGCTGCCAACCACCCCAGGTGATCAATCCCTGAGTTGGAACTATTTTTCACTAAAGAAGCTCCTCAACCACACCCATAACACAACATGAATGAGGATGGGTGGATATAACCACATGCATATGCCTAGATACCAGCGGTTATGCCCCAAAATCCCATGTTTAGAGCATGTGATCGCGAGACACATGCCCCTTTTTCAAGTTCACCTCCAACCCACTACCCAAAATTTCTTGTAACTTTCCATAATAATAAATAACATGATGGAAAGGATGAACATTCAAACTTGAACAAGATTCCTGACGAGAACATGCCTAGGTAATGAATGCATATTTGATCTTAAACTTCTCAACATTTTCTAGGAATCACCAAGAAGGCTCAATGCCCTCTCAATTTAGTTGCAACAACACTTGTTAGCCCATGCATTCATCAATCATCCAATAAACTATCAAATCGTGAAAGAGATCCATAGCTAGAGATCATAAAACCATGCTTATAACCAGAATAGAAACCATGACAAATCAACCATAAAATCTTCATAATAAAAAGTACTTGTTCTCATGTGTTACATTAGAATAATAGGTTATATTTACTTCTGCAAAATCCAACCAAGTTAGGGACTTCCACCTACCACCTAACCATAGATTTGGCTGAACCAAATATTTCTTTCAGCTAGTCACACCTGTGCCATATTCCAAGAATGAATATGGTATCTCATGGGATAAGCCAAGATATAATCAAACAAGGAATCCAGATGTTAAATCACCTCCACATTCAAGCTACACTGATCTCACCTAAATTGGACCCAGGATCATAGAACCAAAACAAGCTTGGATGCCTTAGAATTCTTTCACCATACCTTGAGGAATTTTCTTGTATCCACCCACCCTTCAAATGCTTCCCAGAGAAAACCATCTCCTCCCAAAACCCTTGGGATTTTCCTGAGACCACCCCACCGAGTTCCAAAATCTTCTAGAAATCCAAAGTTCAAGCAAGAATCAATCTCATCCCACCATGGCTATCCAGGAAATGGAAAGGCACGGTAGAAGCCACTTTCAAACCAAGGAAAACCCTTACCAATGTCAACAAATGAACCAAATAAACAAATGAATGTACCATTCATTCACATCCTAGAAAGGAAATAACAGATGTATCCTGTTACCTATAAAATATTTTTGCTAAAGCTACTGATCCAACCTTCTCCTTATGCTCCCTTGCTTTCCTTTGCTTTCCTTTGATTCCTTTTCTTACTTGCTTTCTTTCTCCTCTTGTATCTCTATATCTCTCGCAATTTATTCAAGCACTACAAGAAAAAAGGTCATTGGTGAGGGTCATGATTGTGATGGACCTTTAAGGTCCGTCACCAATGTGACATATGGTGACGGTCTTTAAAAAAGTGTTGTTGTAAGTGTATATAGTGATGGTCCTTTAAGGTTTATCCCCAAAGCCATTTTCAATGACACTTTTGGTGAGGGTCGTTAAAGGCTCATCACTAATTCTCTCTTTGGTGACACTTTTGGTGAGGGTCGTTAAATGCCCATCACTAATTCTCTCTTTGGTGACACTTCTAGTGACGATATTTTATTGATCATCACCAATGATCTTTTTGGTTACTTTTGGTAATGGTCAATAAATTTTCGTCATCATTGATCATTCCAATGAGTTTTTTATGACGCTTCATGCCTGTGACTGACCTTTAAGGTCCATCACTAATGTCGCATATGGTGACAGTCTTTAAAAAATTGTTGTTGTAACTATATATAGTGATGGTCCTTTAATGTTTGTCACCAAATCCATTTTCAATGTCACTTTTGGTGAGGGTTGTTAAAGGCTCGTCACTAATATTCTCTTTGGTGACACTTTTGGTGAGGGTCTTTAAAGGGCCATCACTAATTCTCTTTTTGGTGACACTTCCAATGAGAATATTTTATTAACCCTCACCAATGCTCTTTTTGGTTACTTTGGGTGACGGTCAAAAAATGTTCATCATCATTGATCATTCCAATGAGTTTTTGATGAAGCTATGTACTTTTTACTATATTTTTTGTCAAAAGATAATGATTTAAGACCATCGTTGTGGAGTCTTTTTTATTATGTGTCCAAGGTTATAATGGTTGTAATAGTTAGTAAATTTGTTAAGAATTAATTAGTGTGTATAATTTCCCTCAAGTCATAAGAATATAGTTTTCTTATGAGTCAACACATGATTCATCTCTATTAGGTTTATTATCTAGAAATTTTCCTTTAAATAAAGTTCCACTAGTGTTTGTAGGAACTATATTATTTAATACATAATCAAGCTCTATCAATTCTATTAATGAGAGAGACCTAGCACTCCTCAACACTCATGGCACACCTTAAAATGCCTTGGGATAGTACATTAACATTCCTTGGCACCTCGCATGTCTTGGAACATCTTTGTACCTAGAACATATTGCCATGAGTAGGATGCCCAAGAACATGTTGGCATGCCCTTGCATAGCATAACACTCCCCTATCATGTGTTGGCATGCCCTTGCATAGCATAAAACTCCCCTATCATGTGTTGGCATGCCCTGGAACACCTTGGAAAAATATTGCATTGAAAAACATTATAACTTGGCACACATTGGAACTTGGCATGTATTGGAACATATTATAAGTGTGCTTAGCATGCCCCTTTTGAAAAAGATGAAGTCTCGACTTATTAACCCTCTTATGTGTTCATTTCCTTGCATTTTAGCTTGTTTATTCCTTTTGTTGCCTTGAAACTCCTTGATGCATATTGGCATATTATGGCACCATGCACATCCTAGCATGTCTTAGCACCTGGAATGACTTGGCACTATTTGGCACATGTTAACACACCCTGAAAATACCTAGCACACTCTAGGACTTCTTGACATTCCCTGATATTACCTAGCGTGCCTTACCCGTGCTTAGCATACCTTGTCACTCCCTCCTTAGCATGACAGCTAGCACTCATTAACACTCCCTAACACACCCTTATATTCATTAACTTCCATGCATTTTGACCTAGTGCTCCTTTGTGTTGTCCTAGTACTCCCTTGTTATAGACATTTTTGGGCACTGCAACCCCAATCATACATGCCCATAAACCAATGGCTTCTAAGTCCCTAAAAGCGTTGCTTCACACCCTAAAGGAACAAGGTCGGCTGATTACATCATCTCCCAGAAGTTCTCCATGGAAAACTGCTCAGAACTAGTCAAAACTGGACCATACAGACTACCCAGTGCAGAAGGTGCGATGCATCTCACCTACTCAGTGTAAAAAGTGTGATGCATACTGGAAAGCCCTTCTGTAGGGTTTGATGGGCGAGAGTGGACAAATGGCAGAGACAGTTTGCAAGGTGGATGATCATGGAATCTTCCACAAACTTCTCCTGTGACACTTGACTCTCTGAATTCGCCCAGGGATGAGTAAGAGATCATCAATCTCCAAGTGGAATCAAGAACTATTAGAGAGAGGACACTAATCAAAATCCCAGAAGTTGACTCACCCCCTGCAAAAATCTATATATGGATCCCTCATCACAGAGATCCAGAGGCTAGAATCTTGTATCTTGTAAGGAAGTGTTGTTGGTTTCCTGGTGCAATATCATAGTGTTGGGTGATCTAAGCTTTTCATGAGGTGAAGAAGGGCTTTCATGCTGGGAGGATGATGCTGGGTCAGAACAGTGGGTTGTAATCCTCTTTGCTATTCTTGATATTAATAAAGCTATTCAAGTTTTCCTCCACATTCTTGTAGTTTTGATGATATATGAATTTGTGTGGTCAATATATATCTGCTCCTATATTGTTTATGATTTTAGATCTCTGTTCTTCGATAGTATTATGCTGCTTTGATTCCACAGGTGCTCTTTGAAGCTGGGTAAGTGAAGAAGGAGCGGCAAAGATCTGTCAGAAGGGAGAGGAACCAAGCTAGGAACCAAGCGCAAGACTGAGGTTGGTGTCCTTTGTTCCCCTCTTATCTACTTCTCATAAAGGAAAGCAAAATTATTTTTTCTTTGTTTGTTTCTAAGATAGCTACCCGTCTTAGTGGGACTAGCAGCTCTAAGTGGACACTAGATTTCCCGATAACATCCCTAACACTCCTTAGCATGCATTGGCACTCTCTAGCACACCTTAGCACTCTTCGATATGCTCTTCCTCTTCATATCATGCATCACACTCCCTGACGCACATTGGCACTTGGCACGTGTTGGCACTTGGCAAGCATTAGCATGTTTGGCATGCATTGAGATGACTTGGTATGATTTGGCATGGTTTAATATTAAATTTGTTTGAGATCAATTATTGGAAACTAGATGAGAATAAACGGAGGAAGATTTGGCACTTAGAATGCATTGACACTTGGCACTTGGCACCTATTGGCACCTAGTGTTGGTTTCCCTAGCATGACCCTCATGGAAAAGGTAAATTGATGATTTATTAACCCTCTTATGTGCTCATTTACTTGTAGTTTAACTTGTTCCTCTCTTTTGTTCCCTTGATAGTCCCTGGCATGCATTGTCACACCCTTGTACATCTTGGCTTGCCTTTGAACTTGGCACGTCTTATCTTGTTTGACATGTCTTCATACTATCTGGCACATGTTACCATAACCTAGCATTCCCTAACACACCTTGGCAGGCATGACCTTACAACTAGCATTACATTTTTTCATGACTTGGGAGCATTACATTCACTAGAACACCTTGGCACTCCCTATTTTTCATGCCCTTTGTTATCCTCCACAATGTCCCAGGCTAATGAGGAGATCGACGAAGGTAATCATAGACCAAGATTTTAGTTTGGTAGCTATCCCTACCAAACCAGAGAGGGCTTTCTCTGTGAAATCACAACAAAAATATATCTAGAATGTAAAGGATTTTACGCTAGATAACTAGTTTCAAGTGGGTTTTGGAAAATTTAGGGTTTTGTTGCTGGATAAGGGAGAGAAACCAGGTAGCTAGGTCAGAGGATCAAAGGGTTACAACAAAAAATACAAAAAGGAGAAAAGTAGCATTACTTTTTTGATGGATCTTAGGGTTTTTCGGTGTAGTGTAGTGTTTAGAAGAAGTGAAAGGTATTAATGAGCATGAAACATGAATTCATTAAGCAAGAAATAAAGTAACACATAATGATTTTTCCATCAAAACAGAGCTTTATGCAATGAATTTTGTTTATAAAATGTAAGGAAAACCATTGAATAATTGATGAATGGAAAAAGAAGATTAATATCTTTCATATAAAGCTATAACAGAGAAAAAATAACATCACAAACTTACTGCACATGAATTCCTAGATAATAGCTGCAAATTGTGTTCTTTGATTTCCAGAAAAAGTTCAAGTATAAGCTACAATAGTTCTCTCCTCTGAAATCCAACCTGTTCTATCACTGAGAAACTGATACATAAAGACCAAAACAACATCTCCCCAGTCTTAGGAGTTGAATCAAAGATTCTAGGAATTGTTCCATGACGTGTTCTAACCAAACCCCAATGTCTAGGGAAGTTAAAAATGACTTCTACAATTAACTTTAACTCCAACCTCTCTCACAAATGAGGTAAAATTTACATAAAAACAAATTATAAATACTAACCACCCATTATTTACAATAAATTTTACCCCTCACATTCATCTAATTCACCCTTTTGACTTTTACCAGAGTCAAACTAGGAATTACAAAAAATTATACAGTGAAAATTTTACAAAAATCTCAGAAATTTCCAGGTGTACATCGAGCTGTTGGAGGCCATTTTTGAGTGCCTTTTTGAATTCCAAATCCAGACCGAAAGCCTTTTTTGGAAATATGGGAGAGTGTATATGTCTTTAGAGTATTGTTTCACTCAAAATGACCAATTTTTGGTTGAGATATAGTCATTCTCCCAAGGTGTCTCCAAAGGCGCAATGAAATGGAAAGAGAGGGGCAGAAAGGTGGTTTTTGGCTTCTTTTTTTCAAATTTCTCAAAACTTGAGCCCCAGACTAGGAAAGTTGGAAAATGGGGTTTGAGATGGGGTCATAAGCTTTCCAAAAATGTTGATTTTACATCATTTGGAGCCTTGAGGAGGAAGCAAAACATGAGCTCATTGTGCTGCTAGACAAAAAAATTCCAAAAAAATTGCAAGTCTACACCAAAACACAAAATTTTCTCCAAACCCTCCCAAGATTTATCCAGAGATGCCTCCTTAGCACACCCAGAACTTGCTAACACTCCCTATCATACACTATTATTCATTCATTTCCATGCAATTGAAACTAGTCCTTCCTTGCGTTTCCCTTTCACTACCTAACATACCTTGTCAATGCCTCCTTAGCACACCCAGAACTTGCTAACACTCCCTATCACACACTCTTGTTCATTAATTTACATGCAATTGAAACTAGTCCTCCCTTGTGTTTCCATGGCACTCCCTAGCATGTGTTGGCACCACACCCTAGCACCTGACACCTCTTGGCATGCCTTAGCACTTGGCATGTCTTGGAATGAATAACATGCCTTGGAACTTTCTAGCACGTGTTATCACTTCCTGGCATTCCTTGCACACCTTGGCACTCCCTAGTTGTCATGCCCTCATAGATAACCTTACTTTTTTTGTGACATTGGAACCCAACCAAGTCATTGAAAAAATAGTGTTGTCCCTAGACAAAAGTCTCCCTTTGTCTAAAATTGCTTTTCCATCCCCTTATTGTAATCGTAGGCTTACCTATTGCAAGTCCTATTATGAAATTATCCTAATATACTTTGTCCTTGGGACACCTGGAAGACACTCTTATTCATTTGTTTCCATGCACTTTGACCTAGTTCTCCCTTGTGATGCCCTCACACTCCCCAACACTCCTCGACATGAATTGACATTTTCTGGCATTTGTTATCACGTCTTTTCATTCCTTGGCATGCCCTGGAACTCCTTAGCTATCATGCCCTCATAACTACCCTTATTGATTTTAAGACTTGGGAACCAACCAAGTCCTACCTCGACTGCAACATCTTGACCAAGTTACAGTTACTACAACTATACTATCCCTTGTTCACTTAAGAATGGCCTATAACTCATCTTAGACTACTCATGCCCAATCGTGCTCATCTCACTTAAGAAGTTACCAAGTCAAGGCTCACATCTAACCATGGCCATAAAACAACTAAGCAACATAGTTTACATCTTGACATGGCATAGCACCTGGCATGTCTAACAGTCACTTGGGACTATGTGGCACATGTTGGCATTCCCTGCATGCCATGGCATGCTTTAGTACTCCCTATCATACTGTACCACTCCTTGACATGTCATGGCACTCTTGCATGCCTTGGAACTACCTAGAATATAACTTTGTCACTCCCTCCTGAGCGCACTTGGAATTCACTGACACTCCCTATCATACACTCTTATTCGTTCATTTCCATGCATTTTGAACTAGTTTTCCTTTGTGTTTATGTCGCACTCCCTAACATTCCCTGACACGCATTGGCACACCCTGACATGCATTGGCATACCCTAGCATGTCACCTTAACGCTCTAGCATTTCTTGGCACCACCTAACATAACTTGTCGTTCCCTCCTTAGCACACCTAGAACTCGTTGACACTCCTTGTCACACACTCTTAGTCATTCATTTTCATGCATTTGAAACTAGTGCTCCCTTATGTTTCACTGGCACTCCATAACACTCTGTGACATGCATTGGCACACCCTAGCACCTCACACATCTTGGCATGTTTCCCTAGCTTCTAATATGCCTTAACACTGCCTAGCATACCTTATCACTCCCTCCTTAGCACACATGGAACTCACTAACACTTCCTATCACAAAACGTTAATCATTCATTTTCATGCATTATTTTCACCTATTGCTCCCTTGTGTTCCCCTAGCACTCCTTAACACTTCCTAGCACGTGTTTTTGATGGAAAAAACACTATATATAGGGCATTTCATCCTCCGTTTGTGGACAAGCAAATTTGGTTAAGTAAGTTTGTAATAAGAAGTGCGAAGATAACCAACAAAGAGAAGGAAACAAAGAGAGAAGAGTTTGGTGTTGTTTATGGGTCTATTTTAAGGCTAATAGATCCACAAGTCCAAAGGAAGGAAGAACTATCTACTATAGAAAAGGTCAAAGATCTTGTTGTAGTTTAAGAAGTCGAATCAAGGAAGAATAAAGCAAGGTTACACATCGAATTATAATAAGAATTCACACCATCCAAGAGAAGAAGATCAAGGTTCAAAAGGTTGGTCAACCACATGTTCTAGGGTTTATGCAAGAGGGCCAAGAACTATAGATCTGATCCATGGAACTTAATTTGAAGGATAGTCAAGTTATTGAAGGAAGAAGCTTGATCATCGTTGACTCAAGGAAAAATAAGAAAGTTGAAGCAAGGAGGCTTGTGACTTGGTCTTGGAGAGGTCATTGATTCAAGCATCTAGGCCATGGTCTTAGCATTTGTCAATTGAAGTCTATATAAGAAGAAGATCTCATTTGGGTTTTTCCTCTCATGTTGGAGAGGTTTTGGCCCTAGTTGATCGCATATTCTATGTGTCTCTTGTCTCCTCATTGTTTATGCATTGGTAGATGTTTGATGAAGAATATTGTTTTGAGCATTGTTTGTTATTGTGGATTAGTCTTGAATGTGTTTGTGGATGAAAAATTGGTTGGGTTTGTAAACTATGAGTAGAGCAGTGTTTGATTGATGCATGCTTCCTACAATAAAATGTGTCTCTTACTTAAACAATTAATTTAGTGGAAACATGGGTATTTGGACAATTATTTTGGAATTTATGCACCTTACAAGTACATCAACTCATATAATGCATAAATATAATGGAAATTTGTAGTGTGTTGCCTCATGGGAAGGATGTTGATAAAATATGATAGCTTAAATGTACATGATAGTTTGGAAAAGTGGGGAATAACTCTTATTTAGTCATAGGTAGCCTAATCAATTCCTTTTTTAATATTTAAATGTCCATGATCATTTTGAAAGTAGATGGGTAGCAATTCTTACTCATGTCCTAGATAGCCTAACGAGTACTATTCTTTATCTATAATGATACTAGATACAAAACCTTTTTGTATTGTGTGCTTCTTCAATTTTTTTTATAATATATCATGTTATAAAAACTTTAAAATAAGCTTCTCACTTTGGTTCTTGCATTTGTGGTAAAATCTAAACCCAGCTTCTAAAAGTAGTGTTATTCTGGAGGATACCTGCAATATTTTTCACTCCATCAAGGTTTTAACCTATCTTTAGTCTTTGATGAGTTTTTCTGGATGATTATACTTTAAAAATAAAGATGCATCTGCCAGTTTTTACATCCATTTGATGGACTTTCTTTCGTTGCTTCAGTTGTTGTCAGGCCAGGAGTAACTCCAGAAAAACTGATTCATTTATTCCATTAGGTAGCTATTTGTTATATACATGAATGTGATCGTTCAGTTCATATTCTTGATGACTGTTCACATTCAAATTCTCCCAATCGCTGAGGATTAGGTGTCAACATTCCCCCCCTTAATCGGAAGGGATGTTGGTGAGTCCAAGCATCATTCTGAATCTTTCAAGCTTTTCTCTTCCAAGCGCTTTGGTGAAGATGTCTGCAATTTGCTCATTTGTGGAACAATGACGGAGATAGATTGTTTTGGCCTCAACATAATGTCGAATCAGATGATATTTAGTATTGATGTGCTTTGTTCGATCATGGAACTTTGGGTTCTTGGCCAACTTTATTGCAGAGGTG